>PVKS010015147.1:0-46655 GCA_004027875.1 Aplodontia rufa | reverse complement strand
AGACTTATTTTTTTTTTTTTTTAGTTACTGGGAATTTAACTCAGGGGTGCTCTATCACTGAGCTACACCTCTAATCTATTTATTTTTTTTTTAAATTTTGTGATAATAAATAAATAAGTAAATTGCTGAGGCTGACCTTGATATTGTGATTCTCCTGCCTCTGGCTCTACAGTAGCTGGAACTACAGGTGTGCACCACCACACCCAGCTGAAGTGTGGCTAAATCTTAATTTACCATAGGAAAAGACAGCAGATGCTGTTCAAGTCAATAACTGGAGCCACAACACATTGGTAAGAATGAAAATAATTAAAAAAGTTTTTTTAGAATGGTGCAATTTAGGCAAAGTGAAGGGAAGTGTCTAAAAATCACAATTGTCAATTTTCTCTGATCCTGTGATAAAACTGAGAAAAAAATCATTCTTATCAAATCTATCTCTACCAAAAATCAGTTTATAGCACGAGATGGACACATCATTCTTCTTCAAGTAAATTTTTCTTAAGTTAATTGAAAGTACAAAACATAATTTTTCTGCACCTGAATTACAAAATGATAATCTCTCAGAAAGACATAGGCAATGAAAAGTTTCTAGGAAGTACCAAACGAAGTGTTAAATTTCCAGAATTAGATTCATAAAATCACAGAGAGAGTAGGTATGACCAGTAATTATACCCAGAGAATGGGAAGTGAAACAGCCTAAATGCTCTAGGGAACAGAGAAAACATCCAAGGGCAATTTAAGAAGTCTTATAACTGCCTTTCAGTTATGACCCCCATGAACCGGGAAATTAATCACATTTACTCACATATTGTGAAACCACTATGGAAAAAATCAGTGGGAAAAGTGGGGGATAATACCCCAAGAGTGGCACCCAGGGAGATACTCTGTTAGTGAGGATGGAATGAGCTAACTGTAATAAGAGGATATATGTGGAAATCTCTTGACTGATGCACCTGAATAGTGAAAGAGTTCAGTCATTTCACAAGTGACATCTAGGGTTTTTAAAAACATTTTCATATTAGTTATTAATACATGTTTCTTTCAATTTCATTTCCTTACTGATAATCATGGTTGTAAATTGAATTTGGTAAGCTCTGATTTAATTCTGCAATGTTGTATTCTTCAGAGTAATGTTTTATACAGGTAACATAATGTTACCAGCTTAGTCCTAAATGACATCTGAATTCAGGGAGTATGGTGACTTTGTCAAATAGTGTTTTGTCTTTGAGAAGGGAATGTGATCATTTTTAGCGTATGTAATAGGAGACAGTAAATTATGGGAGTTTGCTACAATACTGTGACCTTTTCAGTATTCAGGAGTTTGAATAGCTGGTCTTTCTATTCTACTTGATTAAAGCCCCACTAATCATCAAGAAAGTTAATGCAAGATAAAACATTTTTTTAAATGGCATGGCATTAATCCTTTCATATTGCACAAGTTGGAATGGAACCCTTAGACATTTGCAACAAATTTCAATGTCTCTGCTGTAGCTGCAAATCTTTAGACAGCAGCCATTGACTTTGGATGATGAAACTGTGACCTGTTAAAACCCTGATCCAGCACTTTTTAAAGTAATAGTATATTGCAAATGCACCTACCTTGGTAGACATGACCTTGGTAAATAACATAAATGCCTCCCTCCCCTTGACAGTATCACATATAAACTGCACCTTCTGAGAATCCTTTTTATAAAGATATCCCCTGATATTAGTTTTACTTATGTTTTAATAACTCATTGCAAATCAAAAAAAGGGAATTTTTATTTATACTTAATGAAGTAATTTGGCTTATATATATGTCTCGGTTGAGCAGATACCTATGTTTTATTAATTATCCAATAAATATTAGTTGGGCAAAAGTTAATGAATTATACTTTAGTCAGCTTTCTCATTGCTGTGACTAGAAGATCTGACAAGAATAATTTTAGGAAGAAACGTTTATCTGGGAGTTCACAGTTTTGGAGGTTTTAGTCCATTGAAGGCTGGCTCTGTTCCTTGGGGCACATGGGGAGACTTGAAATCATGGTGAAAGAGTATGGTGGAGGAACATTTCACAAGATGATCAAGAAGGAGAAAGACTCCTTGACAAATACAAAATATATACCCCAAATCCATGCCAGTGACCCACCTTCTCCAGCCACACCTTATCTGCCTTCAGTTGCCAGTTAATCCCTCTATGGGGATCAACTCACTGATTGGGTTAAAGCTCTTATAACCCAGTCAGTTCACTTCAGCCTTCCTGGATTATCACAAATGAGTTTTGAGGCGATACCTCACATTCAGAGCATAACAAATGGTGAGAATTTGTCCAACACTTTATTTTTTTAATATAGAAGGACAGATTGAGAGAGAAAGAAAGAATCAACTTTATTTATTTTTTCCATCTGGCCCTTGTTTCTCCAACACCTAGTCATATATGTGATGCTGGGGTTTGAATCCGGGTCCTTGCACATGCCAGGCAAGTGTGATAGTGATAAGCCACTGCTCCAGCCCTGTCCATTACTTTAAATTTAATGTAGTAGGGATTAACTGAGTGGTGGCCACAGGCTGGTAGTATGTGTCTGGAGGAGGTGGGTCATTGGAGGCATGCCTTTAAAGAATATATTTTGTATCTAATGAGTGAAGTCTCTCTTTCTCTACTTTCTGGAGCTGTGCCTTGACCTGCTTCCCTCCTCCACACTCTTCTGCCATGCTTGTCTTCCTCACCTTCTGCTCCTGAAGTATGGAGCTGACCTTCTATGGATTAAGACCATGAGCCCCCAGATAAACCATTCCTCCTAAAATTGCTCTTGTCATGTCTTTTAGTCACAGCAATGAAAAAACTGACTAAAACAGCAACCTGGGTTCTATCCCCAGTACCAAATAAACAATTAAACACTTTTACTATTTCAGAGTAGACATAATCTTTCTTTACCTTTTTAAAGTTAAAGACCATAACATTTTTTGGTGAGATTTTACCATTTGAAAAAAGCAATTATTTTCTTTTCATTACATCTCTTGCAGCATTCTAGAGTTTTTGTTTTTAAGTTTTCTTTCCTTTTGTTTTTAGATCCTCAACTCTGAGTTAATAGAAGCTTATCTGACAATAACAGTTATTTTCTGACCTCAATTGATTATTTAACCAGAAATCAAAACTGTAATTCAAATTTACAAAGTCTTGAATAGGTGGAAAACTGAGCAAATATATTGATTTTTATGCATATCTATTAAAGAAAACATAATTTTCATGGTTTATAAAAGTACTTTGCATCTAGAAGACTCAAAATAAATGCTTATTTAATGGAGGACTGTTTTTAGCATCCTCAGAGTATAGTACATTTATCTATTGTTTCATTCAAAAATTTTCAGGAGGTGTTTAGTATATGTCAGAGTTGCAAGAGGTATTAAGGAAACCATAAACAGAGTTTGTAAGCTACCTACCTGCCTGTTAGTTTACATTCACACTGGTAAAAGCAGAATATGAGAAAACACATAATTTAATAAATGGGGCAATCTTTGCTTATGAAGAATTTATAAAGGCAGCAAATGTGGATGATGTGCCAGAAAACAATTGAGACTAACATGCTATTTCTGTATTTTGTCTATTGAGCAAATTAAAAATAATTTTACTATCTTTATTCTACAAATTAAAAAATGGGATAATAACAAACAGAAAAATCAATAAGAGTGCATCAAAATTGCTTGAGATTGAGTAGGTTGATAGTTGCATATCTTTAATCACTGGTCTTGTTAAATACAATTTGGTAGCACTCTTCTACTATTGTTTTACAAAAAATAACATACTTCATTCAGAGGAACATGCAAACAACTTCCAAAACCCTTAAACAAAAGAAAGTCAATAACCAAAAAACACACCAAAAGATATCCAAGATGGTATAAAACACAGCAATAGTCACAAAGTCAGGGAACCAAATTCCTGTATCTGTTCTAACTCTGAATGTGAATGGACTCAACGCCCCAAGCAAAAGACACAGATTGGCTTACTGGATTAAAACACAAAATCCAACAATATGCTGCCTACAGGAGACACACCTCACAATCAAAAATAGTCACAGACTGAAGGTGAAACATTGTCAAATATCTATCAGGCTTGTGGCCCAAAAAAGGAAGTTTGGGTTGTGATCAATAATATCCGATAAAGTTCATTTTGACCAAAATCTAGTCAGAAAGGACACAGAAGGACACTATATAATAGTAAAAGGAAAAATTCATCAAGAAGATATAATGAGATTTAACATTTTGCCCCCAATTACAACCCTCCCAAATATATTGAGAAAGTACTCAAGGACATTAGACCTCTCATTGATCTCAACACAATAATACTGGGGTATTTTAATACACCATTATCAACAATAGACAGATCATCAAAACAAAAAATCAACAAAGATATCTCTAACCTAAGCAACTCTATCAATTAGCTGTATTTTAATAGACATTTACAGAATATTCCATCCTAAATTGGCTGAATTTACCTTCTTCTCAGTGGCCCATGGATCCTTCTCCAAAATAGACCACATTCTAGTCCACAAAGCTAACCTTAACAAATAAAAAAAGTTGATATAATCCCATGTATTCTGTCAGGCCACAATGTAGCAATTAACAGCAAGAAAAACAACAGAAACTAGTCAAATACTTGGAAATTAAATAATACCCTCTTAAATGAAGAATGGATAAAAGAGGTAATGAGAACAGAAATGAAGAAATTCTGGGAAAGAACGAGAATGATGAAACAATGTATTGAAATCTCTGGGATAGTATGAAAGCATTCTTAAGAGGTAAATTTATAGCACTGAGGGCCTTTATCAAAAATCAAGGAAGAGCCCAAATAAATAGATTTACGCTTCAACTCAAATTCCTACAAAAAGGGGAACAATCCAATCCCAAATGTAATAGAAGACAGGAAATAACTAAAATAAGAGCTGAAATCAATGAAATTGGGATAAAAAATACAAATTATCAACAAAACAAATAGTTGATTCTTTGAAAAAGGGAAATAAGATCAACAGACCCCTCATTTGATATTTTTGGACTGCAGTTACCTAAGGGAAACTGGAACTTTGGAAAGCAAACTACAGATAAGGAGAACTACAGCAGCAATAAACAAATTAGTGACTTCTCCACTCAAACTAGGCTAATAAGGAAGGGGAGGAAGATGGCAACTGGCAAGAAGACTGCATGTAGAATTTCTCCGTGTGGCACAGGATGCCAAATGAGGGAGAAGTGCCTGTTTGCAAGGTGGGTGATAGGCAAAATTTCAATGAAACTCATTAGCAGACAAACAAGGAAAACTAGAGATTCAGAGGCTTGGATATAATAAACAAGGAAGAAAAACCACATAGGGGCCAAGCAGCTCTGGCTGCAAGGACCAGTTCTCAGTGGTTGTACTGCTTGTTTGGCACAGAGGGAGGGAAATAGACACACAAATCCAAGAGGAAAAATTGGCAAAGAGAATCCTGCTATCAAAAGGGCTCTAGCTCCTCAGCTGAACAGGGTCTGCATTGGTGCATATAACTTAGACGTGCTTCACAACTAGACATTGAGAGCCATGGAGATGGCCCTCTTTGAGAAGGAGAGAGGTCCAGGTAGCTGCTCTGAGAGCCAGAAGTTTGGATCACCATCAACTGCTGACCGCCCCAGGAGCCCCGTGATCTGACTGCCTCAGGCACTATGAGTTTGGGGTGGAGATAGGCCCAGGAGCTGCATGTTCTGATGCCTCAGATCCCATGAGTTTAGAGAGAAGGTAGCCCCAGATCCTTTGTTTCAGGGCAGGAGTGCCTCTTAGGCACCTTGAGCTTGGGACAGAGATGACCCCAGGAGCTGCACATTCTGACTGCTTCATATATACCAATGTCTATTTTGACCTCCTCAGTGGAAGTAAGTATAATCCTCTCAACTTTCCTTTATGGCATTGATTTTTGGTTCTGCTTTGCTTTGTTTTCCCTGTTTTGTTTGCTTTTTTGTTTCTTGTTTATTTGCTTTATTTATTTTACTGTGGTTTGTTTTTATTTTTGTTTTTATTCTTGATGACCAGCACATTTTGTTTTTCTGCTGTATATTCTCCCTATGGTGTGCTTCTCTGCTGCTCCTTTCTTCAGTTTCTTCCTGCAAGAGCTAAATATTATTTCTCTTTCTCTCACCCTCCCCTAAAGTCATTACCTCAGTCTCCTCTTCTCTCTTTCTTTTTTTCTTTTTCTTTTATTAGAATATCCTACATCATTTCCACTCTGTTGTTGCTCTTGCAACAAATCCAAAAATTACTCTGTACCTTCCTGTCTCATCTCCCTTGCTCTCAAGTTTATTTTTCCTTACCTGGTGAGGTACTAGAAATCTAAAGTGAATTCCAAACTTGAAAATGGGTGTTTGCTTTAAAATGGGTATAATCTGATAGTTATCGTCTGGGGGAAATAGTTGCTAATCCTTCTACTCACCTCATAGATGGTAATTAACATTTTAACAGTTATAGAAGGAAAAAAGTAACCAGTTGAACACTGCCTATTGTAAGCAAATGGCTATACATACTGACTTTTCTCCCTTACCTTGTGAGATATCTGAAATTATAAAGGTCAATAATAACTCACAGTTAGGGAAGCCAGCTGTTGAATAGCACTATCCATATTGTACCCCAAACCAAATAAGTGCAAAGATAAAATCCCCACAACCCGTCAACAAAGTCCCAAAGTGAAATAACCAGTGAGAGATCTCAAGTTCCACTCCTTGACACTGAAAATCAAGAAAAAGGGAAACAATTCTCTTCTTCAAACCTACAACTCCCCAGCCAAGGATTCCATGGAAATGGTACTGGATAAAAATTTAGAAATAAGTAATAACAACCTGAATATTTAAATGATCAAATAATTAAAAGAATATTTAAGGAAGGAAATAAGTGAACAATTACAGGAGCTGAAACACCAAGAATTAGATACACTGTAAAAAGATATAGCAGAGCTCTTAGAATTGAAAAAACACAGTCAACCATATTAAAAGCTCAATGGAAGATATTAAATGAGAATAAACAGTAGAAAATAGAATTTCAGGTCGTAAAGAAAGAACACCAGACAATGAATACAGCCTGAGTAATCTTGAACACATGGAGGATAGACAAAAAACAAACAAAACCCTTACCAATCATGATTATAATTTCCAAAAAGCATAGGATGAAATGAAATCAGAAGAAATAACCTGAGAGTGATTGGGACTAGGGAAAACATTGTACAACATGGCATAAAGAACTTTCTAATGAGATAATCAAAGAAACTTTCCCCCATATCAGAATAGAACTAGATACTCATATTCATGAGACCTACAGGACAACAAGTAGACCTAACCAAATGAAAAACTCACCAAGACACACCATATTCAAGATGAATAACACATCTGGATCTGGATGATAGCAAGGGATCTAGGGAGACAATCAACAATGTAGCATACTCTTCAATCCTGAACAAATAATACTTATGCAATCATTTCATCCTGGATAATTCACAATCTAAATATGTATATCACTTCTAGGGGCAAAATGGGGAAGAATCAAGAAACTGGGGTGTGGGAAATGTAGAGGTAATTCTGGTTTAGGAACAAATGCATATAATATTATTACTTTATATTCATTTATGATTGTATAATAACACAATTCCAAAATAAAAAATTCAAAAAAGATTAAAAATCTACCATTTTGAAAACAGCAAATTGTAAGAAGAATAGCCACCTTATTTCTTCTAGAATAACACACATGATCATAAAGTATGGTCAACAGTATAATATCAGAGAAAAATAATCTTATCAGCTACACAAGAGGTTATGATTTAACAAAAGGAACACAAGATCTTTAAGAATTAGACCCAGCAAAGGTGTAGCAACACATAATCTAGGGGAACAACAGATATGTAGGGAGGTAAGAGGGGCAAGATAGAGGAGAGGGGAAAGGTAGGGAGGATAGAGAGGGATCTAGGAAAATAATCAATAAGGTAGCATATCCTTTCCCTCTCCCCCAAAGCCAAACAATACTTAAGTAATCATTTAATTCTGGAAAATTCAAAATCTAAACATTTATATCAGTTGTAGGGTGAAATATAGAAGAATCAAGAGACTTGGATGTAGCCAATGTGGTGGTAATGCATGCTAGTTTAGGAGCAAATGCATATCATATTGCTACTTTATATGCATTTATGGTTGTACAATAACTCAATGTCAATAAATTTTTTTTCAAAAGAAAAAAATGAGTAACAGAAGACATGGAAAGAATATTAAAATCAGTAAGAGAAAAACACCAAGTCACATTCAGAGGCAAACCATTGAGGATCACTGTGAACCTCTCAAATGAGACCATAAAGGTAAGGAGAGCATGGAATGAAATTTTTCAAATATTGAAAGAAAATAATTTTCAACCATAAAAACCATACTCAGCAAAATTCAGTTTCCAATTTGAAGGGGGAATAATAACTATCCATGATAAGAACAAATTAGCAATGTATATGAACACAAAATCCACTCTACAGAGAATACTCAGACAAACTTCAAATAGAGTGACAAGCTAACAATTCCCAAAGTCTAAATCAGAGGACAGCCAGTACAAGTATAACACACTGAAAGATATCCAAGATGACACAAAATCTACCAAAGGTCACAATGCCAGAGATCCAAAATCACATGTCTATTCTAACACTGAACATGAATGGACTCAATGCCCCAATCAAAAGACACAAATTAGCAGACTGGATCAAAAAACAAGCTCCAACAATATGCTGCTCACATGAGACCCACCTCACAGCTAAGGACAGTCACAGATTGAGGTAAAAAATTGGAAATAAAGCCTACCATGCTTACAGCCAAAAAAGTTAGCCAGTGCCACTAAATTCATATCCAACAAAGTAGTTTATGATAAAAAATTAGTCGGCAGAAACAAAGAAGGCCACTACATCTTAGTTAAGGGAACACTACATCAGGAAGATGGAACCATGGTTAACATTTATGCAGCAAACTCCTACACTCCCAAATATATAAAAATTACTCCACGACAGTAAGCCACTTATATATCACAACACAATGATATAAGTGGATTTTAATATACCTTTATTAACCATAGATAGATCATCAAAACAAAAAAATAATCAACAAAGGATCCTAAACAACTCTATAAATCAATGGACCTAAGAGACATCTACAGAATATTCCATCCCAAATCAGCTGAATTTCCCTTCATTTCAGCAGTGCATAGATCCCTTTACAAAACAGATCATGTCTTAGTCTACAAAGGTAATCTTAGCCATACAAAAAAAAGTTGATATCATCCCAGGTATCCTATCAAACTACAATATGATCTTAGCAATTAACAGCAAGAAAAATAACAGAAAGTACATAAATGCATGGAGATAAAATAATGCCCACTTAAATGAAGAATGGACCAAAGGAGAAATGAAAACAGAAATCAAGAAATTCTTGGAAATGAATGAAAATGGAGGCTAAACACATTGTCACCTCTGGGACAGTAAGAAAACATTCTTAAGATGTAAATTTATAGCATTGAATGCCTTCATCAAAAAAACAGGAGAGTGCCCAAATAAAGAAACTTCTACTATACACCAAATCTTTACAAAATGAACAATCGAATCCCAAATCTAGTAGAATAGAGGAAATAACCAAGATCAGAATCAAAATCAATGAAATTGGGACAAAAAATATGAAGAATCAACGAAACAGAGAGTTGGTTCTTTGAAAAAATAAATAAAATTTGACACACCCCAGCCAACCTCACCAAAACAAAGAATGAAACGAAGCAAATCAACAAAATCAGAAATGAAAATGGAAACATCATCACCTATTCATCTGAAATACAGAAGATTATCAGAAACTGCTTTGAAAAACGATAGTCCATCAAGTTGGAAAATTGGACGACATGGACAAATATATAGCCAAGTACAACATTCCAAAACTGATGCAGAAAGATATTCAACAACTCAACAGACCAATGTCAGATAGCAAAATTGAAGTAGCAAATTCCTTCTTAAAAAAAAAAAACAAAAAAAAAACAAAGCCCAGGAACTGATGAATCTTCAACTCGATTCTATCAGACATTTACAGAATTAACGTCTCCTCTTGGTAAGGTATTCCATGAAATTGAAAGGGGTAGAATCATCCCAAACACTTTTTTTAATGAGGAAACCATTATCATGATACCAAAACACAACAAAGATACAACAAGAAAAGACTATAGACCAATATCTCTAATGAACATAGATGCAAAAGCACATCAAAAGTTAGCACATCACAATCAAGTGGGCTTCATTCCAGGCATGCAAGGCTGGTTCAACATATGCAAACAAATAAATGTATTTCATCACTTAAGTAGAATTAAAGACAAAAACTATATGATCATCCCAATTGATTAAGAGAAGGCCTTTGACAAAATCCAACACTCTGTTCAAAGCTCTTGAGAAAATAGGGATCAAAGGAATATGCCTTAATTTTGACAAGGACATTTATGACAGACCCACAGTCAACATTATAGTTAATGGAGGAAAAACTAAAAGCATTACCACTAAACTTGGGAACAAGACAAGACTGGCTGTCCAATCTCACCACTCTTATTCAACTTAGACCTTGAAACCCTAGCCAGAGTAATCAGATAAGGGAAGGAAATCAAAGGATTCAAATAGGAAAGAAAAATTTGAACTCTTTTTGCTGATGATCCCATACATAGAGGATACAAAAAACTCTTTAAGAAGGCTTCTAGAGCTTATAAACAAATTCAGCCAAGTGTCAGGATGCAAGATCAACATCCATACATCGAAAGCTTTCCTTTATTCCAAAATCAGTTCTGCAGAAGAAGAAGTCAGGAAATCCATCCCATTCACAATAACCTCACAAAGAATAAAATACTTGGGAATTAATCTATCAGAGGAAGTAAAAGACATTTGAAATGAAAACTGTCAAACAATGAAGAAAGAAATTGAAGGAGACCTGAGAAGATGGAAGGGTATTCCATGTGTTCTTGTTTAGACAGAATCAATGTAGTTAAAATGGCCATTCTGATGAAAGCCCTGTATACATTCAATGCAATCCCCAACATCCATCCAGGTACCAATGACATTCTTCATGGATATAGAAAAATCAATTCTCAAATTCATTTGGAACAATAAGAAACCAAGAATAGCCAAAAAAAAAAAAAAAAAAGAAGAAGAAGAAGGAGATATGAGGCATCTCAATACCTGACCTAAAAGTGTTCTGTAAGGTATAGTAATAAAAACAGTATGGTATTGTTATGATAATATGCAGGAAGATCAATGGAATAGAATATAAGACAATGAGAGAAACTCACAAGTCTTTAACCATCTGATATTTGACAAAGGGAGCAAAACGGAATGACAGCATGTTCAAAAACTGGTGCTGGATACAGTGAGACAGCCCTTTGCAGACAATTAAAATTAGATCCTTATATCTCATCCTGCACAAAAATTAAATAAAAATGGATCACAGAACTAAGAATTAAACCAGCAACCATACAAGTGACAAAAGAAAAAAAAATAGGATCAACACTCCATCATATCGGTGTAGGCACTTTCTTCCTTAACAAGACTCCCATAGCACAATTATTCATACCAAGAATTAATGAGTGGGATGCCTTTAAACTTAAAAGCTTCTGCACAGCTAAAGAATCAGTCAAGAATGTCAAGAGAGAAACTACATAATGAGATAAAATCATGGCCTACTACTCCTCTGATTGGGAGCTAATATCCAAAATATACAAAGAACTCAAGAACTCAAAAAACTTAACACCAAAAAAAAAAAAAAACTACAATTAATAAATGGGCTATGTTGCTAAACAGAAACTTCTTATCAGAGGAAGTTCAAAAAGCCAAATATATATGAGAAAATGTTCTACATCTAAAGCAATCAGAGAAATGCAAATCAAAACTGCACTGAAATTCTACCTCACTCCAGTCACAATAGCAAAAATGAAGAATATGAACAATACAAATTTTAGAGGGGTTGTGTGGAGAAAGGGACACTAACACAATGGTGGTGGAACTGTAGACTGGTACAGCCATGCTAGAAACCAGTGTGGAAACTTCTCAAACAATTAACAATGGAACCACCATTCAACCCAGCTATTCCACTTCTGGTTATTTTCCCAGAAGAGCTAGAATCAGCTTATTACAGAGATACAACTACATCAATATTTAGAGAAACTCAATTTACAACAGTGAAATTATGGAATTAACCTATGTGCTCTTCACTGTAGAACGTATCCAAAAACTGAACACACACACACACACACACACACACACACACACATACAATGGAGTTCTACTCAACTATTAGAATGATATCATGGCTTTTGCAGGTAAATGGGTTGAAATGGAAAGAATCAAACTGAGTGAAACAAGCCAAACCCAGAGATTTAAGGGTCAATTGTTTTCTCTCATATGTGAAAGCTAGAATAAAAGCTAAGATAGCATGGAAGTTAGTTAAGTTTATTTGATAGACCCACCAAATCTGAAGTAACACATAAGCTGTGGGGACTATAGCTATGAAGGGTGGAGGAAAGAAAGGGAGGGAGGACGAGGAGGGAAAAATGAGAGTATTTAATACCAAGGAGTATAGTTGACTCCCATGAAAACCCCAAATGCACCCAGGCAGGCATATAAATCTAGTAACTTATGTTTAAGTTACACATATGTGGTCATTTATATCTGTAACTTAGGGGAACTACAGAGGAATCATGAGATTGGTGAGTGAGGGAGGGGGAGAGCCCAGACAAGGATCAGGTTTAAGCTCCTCTGTCAAAACATGTGCTTATATGAATGTGACCCAAGGAATCCCTTCATTATGTAAGACAATGCTGAGCCGATTAAAATAAATAAGTAAATAAATAAATAGTATAAGCTAGCCTAATAGTTCGGAATGGACCCAATGAGCAATATTGGGTTAATAGTCAAGTGCTAATTTTCTAAATTTTTTCTAATGATATACAAAAAGAGGGGAATTTCCAATTTAAAATAACTGGAGAAATGATGAAAATGCATCAACTTGACCTCCTCTTGGTAGTCACATTATATAACTAGATAATTTGTTTATCTTGACTAATAAATATGACTGGAAATATTAAATTTTAAGTAAAACTGCATAAAGGGAATTCATGAATCTGAAGAGAAGAAAACAGTTACAATTTATGGAAAATTCAAAATTGCCAAATTTTTCTTCAAGTTTCAGATTTTGGTCAAAGGTAAAGTACAGTAGTAGAAAGTCAACTATAACTCAAAGAGGAGGCCCTGGTTATATTTTAAGAATGGAAATAATCAAATATCCATTGTGGCTTCATCTTCTTATTTCTTTTTGCATTTGAGGATCTATTGGATAATTCTCCTTAGGTGCATATTTATGAAAGCTGAGAAAATTTAAAAGAGAATATTCCACAGTTAATAGCACTGGAACAGGGAGAAAATGAAAGAAAGAGAAAGTAGAGCTGTGTTATTATAAAATCATTTTAGAAAAATAATTCATTGCATCCTTACTTCTTTAAGTCTTTGATGAAGATTTTCTCTAATATATGGATTTTCCTAATTGAGCCCTAAGTTACTGCTACTATTTTGAGTTAAGAAAACTGTCATTTAAGAGTTGAATGAATTTCTGTCCACTAAGTGTTAAATTTAAATGTATATTTGTGTCATTTCCCCATGGAGGATGAAAGATAAATCACTCAGGAGAACCTTGTGAGTTAGGCAAGATCGAAATGCAAAGAAGCAACTGAAGGGAACAATTTATAGGTCAAGCAGTTAAGTGTTATATTTACTAACATAAATTTACTGTTTATTGTAGCAGATTTATAGCCCTGCATGGACTTTAGATTAATGATTGTTTGCTTGTTTCTTTCTAAAGAATAATTTAGATTGTACTGTGTCTTTAAGCCAAAGCTTATTCAGAATTGGTCATGATCTGTAATGCAGACCCTAAAGAGAACAGTGGTTCCAATTTGATATGCTCTTCATCTTTCACAAGGGAGTAAAATAAACAAAGAAACAAAATCATGGACTCAGATTAGCAGAGTGCAATCTGTTTCAGAATGATAAAGTAGTGAGTTTAGAGAACACTGGTGATGCTATTTTTTTATCTTATTGAGGAGTTGTTTTTGTACAATCATAAATGCATATATACTAACAATATGATATGCCCCTGATCCTAATTCATAATCAGCCCATCACCCACACCCTAGTCTCTTGACTCTTCTAAATTTCCCACATAATGTGTATATATATATGTACATGTGTGTATGTGTGTGTGCACATATATGTATATGTATATATATGATTGTGTATTTTCCAGAATTAAATGATTGCATAAGTATTCTTTGTATATTCTCCCCCTATATCCTTCACTATCATCTCTCCCTCTTCTTCCCTGCCCGCCCCCCATAATCTATGGTTCCCTCTAGATTATGTGTTTCTTCAACTTTGGTGAGTTTAGTACATGAGATTGACCTTTCATTCAAGCCTGGGTTTTGCTCCAGTTGCCACAAATAAGGAAAAACTTTTGGCCCTTGAGTCTATGGGTTTGGCTTGACTCTTGAGTCTATGGGTTTGGCTAATTTCACTCAGCATAATTTCCTCCATTGCCATCCATTTACTTTCAAATGCCATAATATCACTGATATATATGTAACCTTGTGAAAATGTACTAATGTTGAATTAATACCTATTACTCTGATAACTCCTGTAAAACCATACCTATGCTGCTCTATAGAGTTGTGCATTATTTTGAAAAAGCAACCTGTCTGGGATGGGTAGAAGGTGAGATCTAGCCTGGCACAAGACTGGATTCCACTAGGGGAAGGAGCATCCACAATTTTTACAAATAAGTAGAATCTGCTCAGGGCACTGTGCAGGCATCCTGTTGGTGTGGTCCTCTGTCAGAACTACAAGGTGTGTGATAAAGCAATCACATGGCAAAAGGTGGATAAGCGAGGCAGATTTTTACTTCCACAAAAGGATGGGCTTTTAAGTGGGAGTTCTGAAGCACAGACATGCCATGGAAATCCACAGATACTTATCCTCAGTTTGATGTAATCCTGCCCTTTGCTCAGATTGGAGGAGATCAACGGGTACAATCTAATGATTGACTAAGATTAGAAAGGGCCAGGTATGGAAAGTCAAAAAAGTAGGCATGGTAGAGGAAGTGGACAGTAAGGAGACACAGGTTGGGGAGTTTTAAACATGGCTTCTTCCTAGCCTCATGCTTTCCTGACTTAAGATGGCTTCCTTTTACATGGGAACCTTAAGGCTGCATTCTGAAAGTGGACCATCAGACTTCCTGTTTCTGACATCTTCCAAGGGGCATTTTTTTTTCTATCTGTCTGGAGAAGATGTCTTTTCAAATTCAAACAGGGGCTTCAATATGCTTGGGGAAGCCTTGACCAACACCAGAAGATTGGAGTTGGGATTTCTCAACAAGGACTATTTTTACCCATTGCAAATTGTCCAGAAAATAAAAATTCAGGAGATGGAGCTTTCAGTAGAGTGAGGGAAATTTATTTCTTCCTAAGTATTACACTGATATTTTCTCTAGCTTTTGAAGTATTGCTACATATAGCTTCTTCTCAATACCACCTGGTATACAGAGACAAGGCAGGGAGAAGATAAATGAAAGGTCTCATAAGGCAGAAATTCTTCCATAGTTTAAGCTTTGTTTACTTCACTTTCAGAATACTGAACCTTTAAAAATCTATTGTCAGGCTGGAGCAATAGCTTAGCAGTAAAGTGCATGCCTTGCATGCAAAAGGATCCAGGCTTGAACCCCAGTACCACATATACAACTAAGTATCAGTAAAACCAAGACCAGATGAAAAAAATAAATAAAATTGATTCTGTTTCTCTAAAATAAATAAATAAAACTATGGTCAACTGCAGAAACTGAAGGTGACTGCCCATTCCTTGCAAGGATAAAGTCTAAAGGGAAGAACAGTATTTCTTTTCCCCAGGATATGCTGGGGACACTTTTACTTACAAGAGGGATGATATTTGCAGAAATAAGCAAAAAGGTCTGGCATGACAAGGAAGTAAAAAATAAACAAAGAAAATTAAAATAAAGAATTGACATTTCACAAAACAAAGTATTTTTCTTAAATGCTAGGAACATAGCTGGTCCAGATGATTCTTCTAAAATTTATAGTTTAAGAACAATAGAGGTAAATACTAATAGCTGTTAAAGCACTTTGTAAAACTGAAGAAGCGGTGATGCGGGGTTTTTGAGATGAGGGCCATTTTCTCTGCTACATTGGCAAATGGAGTCTGGGCTGACTACTGATTGCAACAGCCAATATAGGCCATTTCTAATGTTTGCAGCTATTCTCAGTTAAAATTGAGAATCTGGGTTAGCTGCAGGTTTCTGAACTTGAAATAGTGTTAGTAGCTCTCTAGCTAAGAGCTAGGTTTTTCTTCACTACTGTTGAGTGGTGTGATGTAGTTCATGGTGTGGGGAAACACACCCTGGGAATTCTGCACCAATCTTCTGGGTTCTTGACTCACAAATTTGAAGAATAAAATCCACAGACAACCATGGAAGGAGGAATAAAAGGAGTAGGTTTTATTTAAGGAAGGAGAGCAGAGACTCCGCAAGGCAGGACACAGTCTAATGTAGGTTAGTCCAGGGATTATATTGGTTTGGGTATGAGTCTTGATTAAGATGCCTATAAAGGACTGGAGAGTGGTGGCTCAGCAGTTTTAGCGCTTGCCTGGCAAGCACGAGGACCCGGGTTCAAACCCCAGCACCATGTACACAACTAAGTGTTGGAGCAACAAAGGCCATGTGAAAAACTAAATAAAATTGTTTCTCTCTTTCTCTGTCTCTCTCACTGTCCCTCTCTCTTAAAAAAAAAAAAAGATGCATATAAAGCAGGCATTGAGAAAACCTCAAATATCATTGGTTGAAATCTATCTAAAACAGGCATTGAAACTGAGCACCAACATCATTAGTTAAAGTTTATATAAAATAGGTGGCAAATTCTAGTTTTCACTTGCTTCTTCTACCTCTACTTCTTAGTTTTTTGCCTCTGGGACAAAGGAATTGATCCTACAGGTGAGCAATTGCTCCCTCATGGTCTTTTGCACGTGAAGGCCCTTAGCATACCTGTGGATCACTTTCTACTGGCTAGCTTCTAGGTGTGGTTGAATAGGGCCCCTGGTCCTGACTACCTAGCCATTTTACTGTCTCTCTTAAACTGTCTCAATGGGCTATAGTTCAGTGGCAAGAATGTTTATTTAGCATGTGTGAGACTCTGGGTTTGATTCCTATCTATGCAAAAAAAAAAAAAATATATATATATATAGTGAAATTCGTTTTTACATGTTTTCTCTTCTGTGAAGATATTTGTTTATTCTTTTCATTATTAAGTATACCATACAATATAAGTCTGTTTCTTTTTAAAGATATAATTTCGGAAGGATCACTAAGAAAATCTAAGATAATCCCAAAAGACATGTCAAAAGTGATATACAAGAAGAAACAACTGAATTTAGAGCAGATAAATAATTAATCAGAAGGCATTTGCTAAATATCTTTTATATAGATTTTATAAGTGCAAAATGTACATGGATGTACAGAAGTGACCTGTGAAAAATTGCTGTGGAAACTATGGGTTTGTCTGCTTATTATAATCTTTTCTTCTTCAGTTACATTAATCAACTTTGTTCTCCTGGACACTAAGATGAGTTTACAACTGCCAGGGTTAATCAAAACCAATCTGTGTCCCAAACTGATTGGTCTGGAAATGTGTAGGATTCCAAGCAGGATTTCTCAGTCTTACATGATTATCTCTGTAATGGTCTTGGGGGAAAATCCTGCATGCCTTCCCCTGAGGGTTAATTTGAATTTTGTAGTCCGGATATGTATGGCCCTAATCTCTAGCTGTATCAGAAGAGCTTGTCTCCGGTCAGAGAAAAAAGACCACTACACCGAGAGAAGCAGAACCCGGATGGACGGAGGGGGAAAATGCCTAGGCTCAAGAAGGAACTGAAATCACTTGCTTCCTTTTGTGTGTTAATTAAATGCCCTTTGAGTTGACATTCTAACTCTAAGAATTCTATTAAACAATAGAAAGCTGTGAAAACACTACTGGATTAGTTTTTCTATAAAACATTATATCTTCAAATAAATCACTCATTCTTTATCTGTATCATTATCCGATAAATAAAGGAATATGATAAAACACTCTCTTCATTTCCTTTTTTAGTTCTGACAATCTCCCACTTAACGGCCCATTTCAACTGGCCTTCATTTTGAATTTATACATTTTATTTATTTATTTATTATTTAGCTTTCTTTTTGTAGTTCTAGGGATCAAATCAAAGACTTTACTCCTGACTAATTTTGGTTTTAAATGTAGTCTGCTAATTTAGAAGGAAGAAGTTAGAAAAGCCATGTATTCTCCCCAAATCAGTTTTCTCAATGGTAGAATTAGAAAGTAAAGTTGCTTTGTATTAGCGTCAAAAAATTATTTGTGAGTATCAAGAACATGATAGCTATATAACTGATTTGTTCAATATTATGAAGATTATTACTTCAGTTCCATTGTAGTTATAGGAATTTGGCAATTATCGATAGAAACAAGCCTCTTGCCCCATGAATCTTAAATTCTAGTGGTATTTATCAATGAAGACACTAAAAAATAAATAAAATATACAACTTCAAATGAATACAGCAAAGTTAATAGGATATTATGGTTTGTATATAAGGTGTTCCCCAAATGTTCCTGTGTTAATGCAGGAGTGTTCAGAGGTGAAATGATTGGATTGTGAGAACCGTAACCTAACAGGCCATCCTAGTTTGAATGGACTGTAGGCTGGTGGAGGTGGGTCACTTGGGGTATGCATGCCCTGTTCCCCCTTCTCTCTCTCTTTCCCTGGCTGCCATGTCCTGAGCTGCTTTCCTCCACCATGCGCTTTCACCACGATGTGCTGCCTCACCTTGGACCCAGCGCAGTGGAGTCAGTCTATCATGAACTAAACCATGAAACCATGAGCCTAAATAAACTTTCCCTCCTCTTGATTTCTTCTTGCCAGGTGTTTTGGCCACAGTTACACAAAGATAATGAACACACAGGTCACTGATTTTGGTAAGGTCAGGATGTAGAGATAATTTGCATAATTTAGCTAGGTTTACAGAATGTCCCCTACAGAAGGGACATTTAATATGAAACATGAATAAAATAAGAAAACAATAATGTGGCAATCCTGGGATGAGAAGAAGCCCAGAGGTTTTTTGTTTTTGTTTTTGTTTTTGTTTTTAAAGAAAGAGGGGAAAGTGAAAGAGAAACATTTTTTTAATTTAGTTTTTCATGTGACTTTCATTCCTCCAATACTTTGTTGTGTATAGAATCCCAGAGTTTGAACGAAGAAAGTTTGTGCATTAGTCATATTTTTGTCCCTGTGAAAAAATACCTAAGAAAATCCACTTAAATGAGTACAGATGTATTATGTCTCACAGTTTCAGACTTCAGTCCAAGTCACCTGGTTCCATTATTTCTGGGCTGTAGTGAGGTAGAATATCATGATAGAGTTTGTGTGTTGAAGCAAAACTGATTACCTCATAGCAACTAGGAAGCAGAGAGGAAGATCCCAGGAACATGATATAGTCTCAAGCGTAAACCCCCAGGCACTCACTCCCTCCAACTAGGTCCACCTCTACAGTTTCTTCCCCTTCCAAATAGTCCATTCAGTTGATTTTCTCAGTAGATTAATCCAGTGATGAAGTCAAAATCCTCATGTTCCATTCTGTTCCCCAAATCCTCACCTCTAAACATTGCTGCAGGAGAAACAAAGCCAGACACATGAGTCTCTGGAGGAAACTTCATATCCAAACTCTAAACCTTTGCTAGATTTGGGCTGATAATGTAGAAATCATTAAGAGAGTGAAGAATTTATGAGGATTCTTGATTCCCTACCCCTGGATATTCTGATGGAATAGGTCTAAAGAGGTGAGAATAATTTATTCTTCTTTCCACTTTACTAATATTTTTCTCTTTTTTTGTGCATCTACAAAAAGAAAACAGAGGATAGATTAAAAACGGAGGCTTCATTCTTATATTACTGTTGTAGAACAGTTGGGCAATTAGAAGGGAAAACAAGAAAGATTAAAACTAGTGCCACCTTTCATATCACTCAATTAAATTGAAGTGACCGGAATCAATCATAAATGTAACTGACTCTTTCATTCATTCCAAGATAAATACTGCAACTTTCCTGCAACTTTTCATGAGTACCTGAAAACATAAAATATTTAGAAAATTCGATCTCAGCAAATTCGGAGAACACAGTCAATCTTAACTATCATGCGTTACTTACAAAGATTTAGCATGCTTTTCCAAGAGAGGAGAAAAGCTATAACTATCATTCTATATCAAACCAGGACCAATAAAACGCCTGTCACCCTCACCATAGAAACAAAGATGAGCACAAACTGCTTATGTAGCTGAGAAACTATTGCTAAGTAAATTGACAGTATATTTAGATAGTTTATATTCCAAAATCCAAAAATATTCCTAGAAAAATGGAAATACTTGCTTTCATTTATAAAATCAAGCACACTTACCTTAAATTCTATCAGATTTTGAATGCTAATTTATAAAACAAATAGCAATGTAAATTACATCAATATTTTTGATTCATTAAGGTTGATATCAATGTTATTGGCTTTTTTGAATTCCTTCTCCCAATTTGCACCTAAGTCCTATGACATATAAAAATATTAATAGGAGCTACCATGTGAACTAGCATTTTGATGGGTCTAGAATACTACAGTGTACCAGAAAAATCTCAGTACTTGGCATGCTGAGGCAAGGACTGCATGGTCAAAGGGGAAAAGGATCAAATAGAAAACTGAACTCTTGTAGTTCTGACACATTCAGTAACTAAATGTCAATAAGTCCTCTGTGGAATGTACGTGTTATGCTTGGTGAGTTTTATATCAGGAGTTCATGGGAGGTCCTGCTAAGTGGAGTCAGCTGTTGCTAATGGCAACAAGGTTTGTGGACTTGGGGATGAAGGACATACCTTCAAAGTAAATTCAAAAGCCAAATCTATAATCCATTTGTCCAAGCTTCTCAGTCTTAGGCCCTGTGCTAGAGAAACCTTATAGTTTGAGAAGGGCACTTTCAAATAAACTTCAACAAAGAAAGACTGAAGAAATAGAGACAATATAAATTACTGAGGTGAAATTCCTGATAGGTCAGATTTCAAGTGTTTGTGACCTTCACAGGGATGCTGGCCACAATAAAGTTCCCAATCTTGGGGTTTACTGCTCTGCTGTAGCTGTCTTAAAATTCTTGCAAATTTTATCCTTCAACATTTAGTTTTGAAGTATAGCCTGATGAGTCAAAGGAGCTTCGATGCCTTGGGGGCTTGTAGCCTGGTTCAGTACATCCTCTCTCACATCCCTATCCAGCCTCCCCTCCTCTCCTGGAGAAATTATCTGCCGCTTGCTCCCCGGACACTATACATGAATTGTTGCCACCCTTTACACGGGCATAGGTATGGGGAGGGTTAGGCTTGAGCACACAGCCCATGCCGAGTTTCCAGAGAGGACTCCATGCACCTTTAAGGGTCCGCACTCATTCCATGAGCATTGCTATGCCTGAAGCATCATGTCACTGAACAATAAATAAAAAGTATCATGATAGCTGGAGATAGAGGCAGTAAACAAAAAGAAAAAACATGTTTTTTTCCTGCATTTTGAACAAGGGGCCCTGCATTTCCATTTTCCACAAACTCCACAAAATTACTTAGCTGGCACTGATTCCAGATCTACCTTACTAGCAAAATTTGCTTCTACTTCTCTCAACTGTGGATTTTGTTGTCTGCTGCACAAGGATGCCAACTGAAAAGACCATCATCTTGAGAGGAAACGCCTTGGCAGGAGGAGACATAATGAGCTGCCTCTGAGCTGACTGATTCAGGGTTACTCTTGTTCTGAATCCCTTTAAACACACAAAGCTATAGATCATGAGCTGGAACCACCACTTTTAGGGTCCCATTTCCAAGCCGTAGGGGAAGACATGTATCTCAAATATCAGGTTAGAACTTGAAAGTGCTTCCTGTAATTCATTCTGTAAATCCTAGCCAGGTTCTAAACACTCTTTATAACCATAGCTAAAGTATATAGCAAATTAAGTAAGCTGATATCATCTGGCTTAGAAAAATAATTGCCACATTTGACATTAAAATACCCTTAGTATATTTTCACAGAGAAAGGTATTTTGTGTTCTAAAACGTACTAAAATGAACTTTAGGAATCCAGTCTGTTAGTGTGCTGGAGGCAATCTCATGGTGATGCGTTTTGAGGAGATGTCAGTAATGGCTGTTAGGATGTGGAAATTAAATAGTGCCTTTTTACCCTATTGGCTCTCCTCTGCCCCATATCTGTAATTAAAAACTCGCAGTCTACAGGAGCATTACATCTGTTTCCTCTCTCTTTCCCTTTTTCAGTCATTTGTACTTATGATTTTTTTCTCTTAACCATCTCTGCATCTTAACCAGTTAAGATTTCAATGCACCAAATCCCATGTAAATTTCTAATTTAATCATAAAAGGGAACTAAACATTCATATAAAAATATTTCAGAACTTTTGACAGTTTTCTTTCCTACTATTACTGAAAAATACAGTGCTTTCAACACTGTATGCTCAGTAAATATTTAGCCCAGGATACAGAAAGTTTATTCTTCTTATGTAGCATCAAAAGTAAGTACATACTGGAATCGTGTTTCTGAAGTCTAATTTCATCATGAAGGCAGATGTATTAGAAACACATCTTCCCTCTAAGAGTGATTTAAAATTTATAAACATACCAGATAGTTTGGGACTTATAACACAGCAGCAACAAATATATAATTTAGTTTTTGCACTCATTCTTATTGCCCTATGCACATCAACTGTCTTCCCTTCGAGCATGTGTTAGGTTGGCAGGCAGTATTTAAATTCAGGTCTGTAGATGCTATTCCACTTTCTCATCACATAGGGAGGTACAGATGTGTCAAGTGCACTGGGAACATTAAAATCAGATCTGACTGCATAATAATATTCTAACAAATATGTTTTCAAATTCACTGAAAATTATCTTATCTTAACAGGACAAGAGAAATATTCTTCTCTCTCATGTACTAATATTACTTAAAGTTAAATAATCAAGTTATGTACAGCAAAAAAGATTTTTGAAATACCAAAATAAACTAAAACGAAATGTGAGGTTGAAAAAAAGAAGATGTGAAAACTACCAATGAATAAGGAAAGAATCTTAAGAGTTTTTCCTGTGAGAAAATGAAGAAAGTAGATATGCATATTTCCCTGGACTAAAAATAGATTCTATCTCTCCAGGGAGGCTTCATGATTTAATCCAGGAGTGATGATCCGATCTCCTCAGCTCCTTCATTAAATTTTCTCTAGTTACATATTTCCTTCTTCAAAACTCACTATAAGTCTTACACTGAGAACGACATAAATAAGATCAATTAATATTCTGATTGCTAAAGCCCTAATTTTTTGTCTCCATAAACTGTTCTGCAAACATTACTACATCAATTCTGACACATTTTATCATATATTTACTGATTTTCTCTTGATTTCCCTTCCTCTTCTTTACCCAAATACTCTTAGTCTACTTTATCTAGTTCCCTTTTCCTTATTTGGTTTTTATTTCTTCTCATTTAAAATAATTGAATTCTTTAAGAATGACACATTTCAGTTAAACTTCATAACATGAGTTCACAGAAATACACATCTCTAATATACAATTGTGACTGTGGAATGACATAAAACTATTATTAGGATTATGCATATTTGTATGCATACATACACTTGTATTCTGTTTCAAATCTTGTAAAATTAATGAGATTTCATATGGTGATACAGTTTACATCTTTTCCTATTACTAAATTATGACTGAATAGAAAGTGATATGTAATGATTTATCTCATTACAAAATGAATGTCCAGAGACTCAGATGACTTTCTAAAACTGTGTTATAAAGTTACTTAACTGTAGAGCATTCAAAAATAGCATGCAATTGAATTTGAAGGTCTATGTACTCTCAATTAGTTTTTTAGGAAATATAATCACTAGCCCTATCCTGTTTTAATTACTACACATCACTAACAGTTGTTTATTTTAATTTTATATTACCTATTGATGTATCATCAATCCACTTAATGATGCATTAAAAATCTATCATTTTTGTACTGGATATCAAACAAGTATAATATAAACATGAATCCTCTGTCTTTTGTAATCTTATAAAAGAAATTTTATGTATATGTAAGTATGTGAATATATGCATATATATAATATCTCATTATTTTATGCAGGTATATAATTCTGCATACTTCAGAAGAATAAATCATACAAGAAGCAAGTCATTGCAGTGCGGAGACAAGAAAACACCATGACAAAATACAGATTTAATAATATCAAAAATACATCACAACTGGTAAATCACAATATTTCAAATATTCTCACCACAAAAAAAAACTGCAAGCATGTATGGTGATGGAAATGTCAATAAGCTTGACTAAATCATTCCACAACGTATACACATACCACAATATCAAAGTTTATCCCATAAGTATACAATCATTATTTTCAGTTAAAACTAAAAAGAGATTTAGGAAGAATCTCAAAAAAAATAATAAATAAATAAACACAATTACTAAGTAACCCTGTAATAACCTTCATAGGAAAAAAAAAACATTTTGATGACTCTTTTTGTTGTTTTGTTGATTTACAAAAGAAGTTCTCCCTAGGAGATAGAACTATAGTGCAGCTCAAGAAAAAATGATTAGTAGGGTTTCTAAGTGTGCTTTAGAAGACAATGGAATATTACTTGGCTATTAGAGAAAATGGTATTATAGCATTTGCACCCAAATGGATGGAGATGGAAAAAATTTTGCTAAGTGAAGTATCCCAAAATCAGAGACTCAAGGGCCAAATGTTTTCTCTCATTTGTGGAAGCTAGAATATAAGCAGAAACAATTTGTTAGATGGCTAACCTAATAATTACCTCAACATGTATGCATTCTTACATGATCATAGGGAACTGTGCTAAGATTCCTGGGGGATGCAAAGAGGGGGTTAAGGAGGGAGGAAGGGAATAGGAAGGACATCAAGGTCCTTGATGGAGGTAGTATGAGTTAATCTAATCCGAGGGGAACCTCCGACTTCCACAAAAAGTCCAACTAACTTGGGGCTTAAGTAAAGTGAAACATGGAACCATGGGGAACCCAAGGGGGGAAACCATGGTCTGGCACCAGTATTGGCTTGTTCTGTCATTACACTGCTGTTCTTGATTGTTTGATGATGAACCCCTCCTAACTGTGAGACCATGTATATTGAATAATAAAAAAAAAAGAAGACAATGGAAATTGCTCTATACTCATGTAGCTCCTTGACACAGGAGAAAAATACAGATGTAAGCATTTGCGCTGGATAGAAATAATCAACAAAAATGTGCAGCACTCTCTCTCTTCAGGTAGTGTTCTAGGTGCTCTGTATCTGTATCTATGTATATCTATCTCTGCCTGTCTGTCGTTTACACCTCACAGGTACTCTGGAAAATTGTTCATATTGCAGTCATTTAATAGTTGAGGATAATGAGACACACAGTAAGTAACATGCTAAGATTGGATTCATGACTGGAGGCCAGAATCTGGTTTTCTACCAATCATTACTTAAAGGATTATTGGCTCCTTAAACACTATACGTGTGCACACAGGCATGCACACCCAAGGTACTTTGAATGCATGTCAATCTGTTTTAAACAGCACGTTCTTTCTTTATTATTTCTTATTTGCTATGAAATTTCCTTTGGACCTATGCATTGATGATCATTTTTGTGAAGTAAATGCCCACTTAATGGGGCTATCATTCAAACTAATTAAATAGACGGTCTCCACTTCTGATTTCTCTTTCACTATGGCCTTCTGTTACCCTTATAAATGTCATATAATTAGACATTTGACTTTATTTTCTGCATAAAGTTGACGCACGTATTAGCCATGGACGGGTTGAATGCAAGTGACAGAAACAGAATCCAATCTACTTTCGGGAACAAGGTGAATGCGTTGCATCACAAAGAATATGGTATGGGAAGCAAATTCTTACAATGCCATAACTGGGGTTTGGTAATACCCAGACTGAGGGACTACAGTATTGGTAGGACAGTATTTCTTGCTTGCTCTCCTCTCCTTCTCTCCCTTCCTCTCCATTCTCTCTCTACATCTTTCTCTATCTCTTCCTCTTCCCCTGTCCTTCTATCTGCCTCTCTCTCTAAAGCATATCAGTTGTGTATTGCCACAGATTTTGCTATTGTGTGAATGATTGTGTCTCCCTAAAATTCTTATGTTGAAATTAAACCCAAAGAAATAGCATCAGGAGGTGATTTGTTTAGATTTATTTACGAGGGCAGCTGCTTCACAAATGGGATCAGCACTAAGAGTTAGCAAGTCCAGTTCTCACGTGAAACGACATGGCAGAGGACATATCTAGGAGACCATTCCATGAACCAGGAAATGGGCTCTTACCAGATTAAACTAACTAAAAAATTACATGTTTTGAAAACTCATCAATAAATAAGCTTTATATAAGACAAAAATCAAAAGGAAAAGTTTAAGCTCTCAGATGTATTACAATGAAAATAATCAAACCTAAATCAATAGAATATAAGTGAAGTAATGATTAAAGGTGTATTTGTAGATTTTTAAAATAAAACAATGAAATAACTGCAAAAAAGAGCTATTACTATTCAAGAAGACAAGAAGAAATGAGTGAAGGTTGGCCAGAAAAATAAACAAGGAAGAAAGGAAAAAAAAAAAAAGAAACTACAGTATGGAAACAAACTAATTAAATATGTTTTTAGAGGGAGATGAAAAGTCAAATCTTTGGAAATATCAAAGGAGGAAAATAATATGATAAAGTAATATGATATAAATCAGAGAATATTTTTAATTAGTTTTATGTAACAAAGGAAAGAAGCTTATATCCACAACTGCTACCAACCCTACGAAAAATATTCCAGTGTTACCAAATATAGATTCATTAATTTTTTGTGCTAGCAGAGATTTTGGATGCAATACCAAGTAACATATCAGAATAGCTAAGTAAATGCCAGAAGTATAACATTATTGATTATTATGGCAGAGTGAATTCTATATCTGTCTCACTCTAAAAACTTTTTAGTTTGATCAGTTTGGACTGTGAAACCATTATATAACAACTCATAAATAATTTATAGGCCCTCTCTATTTTGGGGAGATAGTCCAAAGAAAAGTGTCTGCATCTATTCAACTGTTTGCAGTATAAACAAGGGTTACAACTGGTTGGGAAGGAGTGATATGCTCCAAATTTCTTCTATGCAGGTTGTTTTCACGGCTAGATGAAATGCAACTTCTGATTTCCTCTTCCACTATTGTTATAAACACACATGCCTGGACATCAGGCCCCATCACCATGTATAAAATGTCTGTATTCATGCATATTTTTCTATAAATATGAGGGCAATGATCTCAATAAAACTACTATAGTAAATAGAGAGAAAGATGTAAATAGTCTGTTCTTTTCTATTTCTCTAAGTGTTGGAACTAACCTCTTAGGGCCAGTTCAATAATTGAACTTTTATCAGACTTAAGATAGTCCATATTTATTTGGAAAGCAAAACTCAGAATCTATAAAAACTGCTGCTAAATATTTTTTCATCTAAGCAAACTCTCTATAATAACATATTTGCCACTTTATAGCACAATATAAACAATTGCCCATCCTACATAATGAGATGTTATGATGACTTTATAAATGAGTTCTAATAAGTAAGTACCTTGTGAATAATTATTATGATTCATTATTATCACTGTGTCATCTATAAGTTTTAAAATTCTCATTTATCATTATAAAATATAGATAACATTACACATCAGATTTGTAACAAATTGAATTAATCAATCCTATACAAACCTTCTCAGGGATATCTTATTTTATGCTTCTATTAGGTATCATTTCAAAACTTTCTCATTTGCTTAGGCTTTTAAATTCACATTTGTAGGGTGAATTTATTATGATGTATTTCCAAAATTTTTGTAACTCAGTAAATAAATAAAAGATAATACAAAAAGTAGACCTGACCAATTTTGACACAATTATATCTTTCTTTAAAACCAGATATAGTTAAAGGCCATAAGACAAATCATAAACTTTTTGTAAATCTCTACAAGTTACATTAGTAAAACACAAGTCATGTAAATATATACGCAAAACAACACACACATAAACACAACATGTACTATGTACATCCTGTTATAGTTCAAATGTTTGTGTCCAAACTTCATGCTGTAAGTGAATCTCCATAATAGTATTAACAAATAGGACTTAATATTGTGGGGTTGAGGGCATTATTCTCCATTAATGTTTTATAATACCTTGTCATCAGAATAAAGGGAGGTAAAGGAGAATGGAGCTATCTGGCCCAGAAAGCCTCTTCATGAACTGTTTTTTGTTTTTTTTTTTAAAGAGAGAGAGGGACACTGAGAGTATGTGTGTGTGTGTGTGTGTGTGTGTGTGTGTGTGTGTGAGAGAGAGAGAGAGAGAGAGAGAGAGAGAAATCAATTGTATTTAGTTTTTCATGTGGGTTTTGTTGCTCTGATAGTTTGTTGTGTACATGGTGCTGGGGTCCCAACCTAGGTCATCATGCATGCCAAGCAAGCACTGTAACCACTGAGCCACCACCGCAGCACCTCTTCAGGAACTCTTAACGTTCTTCAGCACATGCCTGTTTCTCCCCCTTCATCATATGATTTTCTGTTGCATTCGGTTTCCTCTACTTGGAAATAAGAGCTTTGGTACATGGTATGTTTTTCTCAAAAAAGTATCATCCAGATGTTTTTCCAACTTGTTTATTATCCGCTTTGAATTTTATATTTGCAGATGTAGTTTGTAAATATCTGTTCTTAATGTGTTTTTTAGAATTGTTTTTGGAGAATAAAGCATATTAAACATATATTTATTAAACATAAAATATATGCATTTCTTGATGAGAAAATAGGAAAACTCATGGACTTGTCTCAAGAAAGTCACATAGAAAAAATAACATGATATAGAGAATCTTGAGAAACAACAAAAATGAGTAATGTTGATTAATTAAGACACTACTTTAAATATCAAGTACACAGCGGTGAACTTAAAGAAATCACAGAAACTACTCATAAATTCTGATCTGCTCTCTATGTCCTCTTTCAAGGTGGCTGCTAAAATTTCACTCAACATTTTATAATCAACTCACTTGTTACTGTCTTTTTTGTCCTCCTCTTCTCCTCTCTTCGCATAGTTTCTGTCTGTTCCAAGTATTAAATAGTCTAGTGTCCATGACCAAACAAATACTGCCCCACATCCCCTCTCCAGACTTTAAGCTTGCAGTGGTTGGCAGCTGTACCTCATGGTAGGGTAGTTTCAGGCCAGAGAATTCCATCCTCCTTCCTTCCTCACCCTCCTTTTTGATGGCATAAAAAGATATCATGAAACATTAATGGAGAATAATATTCTCAACCCCATTATATCAATAAGAAGATAAAACCTAGCTAATTAAAGAGATTTTATATGTGCGTTTCTTTACCTGTTCCCAAAGCTCCACTAATATAGTAAGAAGTGGATCTTTGAAGTTATAAATCCCTAAGACAAAAAAAAAAAAAAAAAACAAGAACATATATAAATTTTAGAATGTAGAAGCAAATAAAACTGATTGATATAATTAAGAAAGCAGAAACTGAAACTAGTTTTGGGGAAATGAGATACAAAAAGCAATCTAATTTATAATGCAAAAACTAGCCAGATGCCTTTTGCAGGGAAATGGATGGAGACAGAAAAAATTATGCTAAGTGAAGTATCCCAGGCTCAGAGACTCAAGGGCCGAATGTTTTCTCTTTTATGTGGAAGCTAGAATACAACTGCAAACAGTATGTTAGATGGCTAAGCTAGTAAAAACCTTAAAATGTGTGAATTTTTACACAAACAGGGGGAACCCTGCCTAGGATACCTGGAGACGTAGGGAGGGGGGCAGGGAGTGGGGAGGGAATAGGAAGGAGGATATCTTGAAGACTGGAGGGAGGGAGTATAGGGGAATCAACTCATAAGGAGATCTCTGATCTTCACAAGAATTCCATTTAACACAGCGGTTCTTTTGGGGGAAACATAGAACCATAGGGAACCCAAGAGGGGACACCATGACATGGCATCAGCCTTGGCTAACTATGTAAATACACATTGGTTCTTGATTGTTTGATAATCATTCCCCCTTAATTCTAAGTCCATATTCAAGTAATAAAGTAAATACTAGCCAGATGCTTCCAGAGGTAGGGGTGGTGGAAGTTCTAAAAATAGGTAGAATATTTTTCTTATAAGCAGACTGATAAGGATCATTGTATTTAAAAAGCAAGTCTCTTTTAAGAACAAAGAACTAAAAGAAACAAAGGTTATATAGGTAAATAAAAGCATCATAAAAGCCATACCACTTGTAAAAGAACTTTTAATAATTTTTGCAGCTATACCTTGGAAGGAAATAAACAACTCCCCACCCCCTAAGTGTAGTCTCCTTCCAATGAGTACAATATGGAAAGATGATAAAAGAGTAACTTCCCACTGGAGAACTCTAACAGGCGATCTCAGCTGGCGATTAAGGTCAATATCAACCTTGATAAGTCATATTGAGAGCATGCATTATTGACATGATATGATGAGAATGACATTTTGCCTTTGTAGTCTCACTCCCAAAGAGACAGAAACTGCAGTATAATTGTGAGAAAAGCATCATACAAGCTCAAATTAGGGGCCAGTCTACAAAACATCTGGAGAGGTTTATCCAAAATTTCAAGGCCTTTGAAAACAAGGAAAGTTTGAAAAATTGTCAAGCCCAGAGGATCCTAAGGAGATATGGTAAGTAAATATATTGCATTTCTTGGATATAATAATCCTAAAACAGATAAAAGACATTAGGTATAAACTAAGTAAATCTAAATAAGGCTTGCAATTCTGTTAATAATGGATCAATATTGGCTCATTAATTGTGACAAATGTACCATATTAACATTGGGAAATGGGATATATGAGAACTCTCTGTACTAACTTAGCAACTCATCTGTGAGTAGTAGTGTTAAAAACCATACTTCCCTCATACTTCATGGGGAAAATTTAATAAACCATGAAATTGAACAGTCAGGAAATAAAGGGTGAAAGTGCCACATAAGTTGAAAATTATTGCCTTTGGAGAGAATGGATGGAGATCAAATAGAGGAAACTGATATTTTGGTTAATAAACTTTATAAAAAATTTGATAACCTTTATTTGTAAATATAGTCTCAATAAATACAAATGCTAACAAATAGAAACAAAAGATTAAATCTTAATATAGAGATGTCATTGTTCAATTATCACTTGTTCAAATACCAAATAATAATAAATATCTCTCTTTTATTACAATTACATACATATGGGTCTAGTGTTTTATCAGTTTTAGCATGTGCCTGGCATGTGCTTGGATGCAAGCTTGTACCTCAATACCTGGTACACAACAAATTGTTGGAGCAATGAAAGCCACATGAACAACTAAATTCTCTCTCTCTCTCTCTCTCTCACTGTTCCTCTCGCTTTAAAAAAGAAATTACATACAGACTTTGTATAGCCTAAGAGAAAATGAAACACTAGAATTGTTTTTAAAATTTGCCTCAATGTGTAAATTAAGAATGGGTTGTTGCTCTGAAACTAGAATTCACTTCTTGCTCAAATTTATCTCCCCAGATAAAATGATCATAAATCCCAGAAGAACATACAGGGTTCAACTATCCATAGGAGTTTCAGCCTACTCTCTGACCCTGTATAGATGGATTCTTAGTGACTGTTTTGGAACCTAGGACAGGCCTAACATCCTGGGTGATTCTTGTCCTAACAGCATCATTTATTTGGGTTTTACTTCACGTAACTTCTCCTTTTACCTAGCAAACTACAAACTTCGGATGAACATGGTTTCCCAGTGTTCAGGGTTACAGATATTTGAAATACTAATATTTCTATCTTACTGGGAAAAAGAACAACACAGAGGTGGTGAAAAACTTCATTAATATTTATTGTTACTCCACTGGTGACTTATGATACATAAATATTTATTGGTTCTTTTTAGTTTTACATAATATTAAGTTCATTTTGACATAATTATAAAATCATAGAATATAATTTCTTCTAATTCAGTCCCTAATACTTCCCCTCCAACTCTACTCTTCACTCCTCCTGTTCTTTTCCCACTACTCTACTTTCTGCTATTTATGAATAATTTTTTAAAATTAGTGTCTTGCTGATGTAGCTGATGGTGCAATTCACTGCGGTATATGTACATAGAAAACTTCTTGCCTTAAATCCCCTTCATCTACTTCACTGTTATTTCTTCTATTTCATTTTTTAACCCCCCTCATTTTGGAATATCTTCTGCATATCAGAAAAAAATATTTGACCTTTGATTTTTTGGGTGTGACTTAATACATTTAGCATGATCGTGCCCTATTCCATCTGTTTAATGACAAATGCCATATGTCATTCTTCTCTTTGGCTGAGTAATACTCCTTTGTTTATTATATCACATTTTTTTTGTCCATTCATCTTTTAAAAGACACCTGGAATTATTCCATAGATTAGCTTTTGTGAATTGTGCTGCTATAGATATTGAAAATAAATAAATAAAAAATAAATATTTAATATATATGCATATATTTAATCACATTAAAGACCCTATCAAAGTGGAAAGATATCCATGAAATACTAGTGTTATAAAGCAGCTTGTGTATGATCTCATTTATGTAAAATTCTGTTTATTGGTCTATGTACACAAGTATTTAATGTTTGAAAAAATGTCATGAAAATGTTAATTACTACATCTGGGTTATGGGTTTAAGGACAAAATTATCCTCTCAGTAATTTTTCTGTACACTGAATTTTCTTCACGGTATAATTATATCCTATTTTAAAATAGAGTCACGTTTAAACCTAAAAATTAAATAAATAAGAGGTAAACCATCAGTGTTCTTACCCTAAAAAATTTGTGGAACATTTTTCCATATATTTTCTTTGCTACATTTCCTCCCAGAAAGCATATTGACATAACTTTGGATAATATTTTCATGAAGTTGACAAAGAAAATCTGGCATGCATAATAATTAAATTATGTAAATTATATTCAGAACACTTTCTTGAATTTAAATTCATTAGAGAAAATATGCCAAACAGGTTTTCTTACCAAATTCTGCACATTCATACAGGCCTCATTCAATAGGTATACAACAGAGGTAGAACACAATTTGTTAACAGATTCATAGAAATACATGGGTTCAACTAATGTCCACCTTTCAATAAATGCTGAATAAGAATTCAGTCACTATTTTAGGTACTGAAAACACATCAGTAAACAAATGTTACGAAGTACCTGACCTCAGATGGTTTGCATTCCAGCGGCATCATTGAAAGTTTGAAAGATCACATATGCAGGTCAATATATATCTCAATGAAATGTAAAAATAGCAACAAGAAAAAGAATGAAAAGAGGAAAAGGAAAGAAAGCATAACAAAGCATATGATATCTGTCCATAGCAATGCAGTAATTCACTTTCTATCTTTTTGACATCCAAACAGCAGGGGAAATCTACAGCTTGCTTTCTTCATCCACTGTGTGGGCCAGAAGGTCAGGGGAGGAAATAACCAGGGTTCAGTGTTGGGCAGTAAAATATGAGATATCAATTAGTCATGCCAGAGGAGATATCAAATACACAGCTGTATTTTTAAGTTTAGAATTCAGAAGAAAGATTTTGTTTGAAGATAAAATATGAAAGTCATCAGCTTACTGATGTTAAAGCATATTACAACTCTGATATGGATCGTGCTATGGTTTAGAGATTCAAACCCTCATTTCTCAATCCTTCCTCTTCCACCTCCTCTTCCTCTTGTTCCCACCTCTTCCTCCGTCTTCTGTGTGTGGTTATCAGAAGGGACAGAGTTAAATTATAAGCACACTTTTCTTATTTGGGTTATTTTTAGTGCAGTCTAAGAAATAAGGCATTGCTTCCTTTCCACAGTCTTTCCATGGTCTCTGTATATGGCAGGGAAGGAGGAGCTGTCAGGTCAGAAAAACCTGGAAATTTTGTACCAGTTTAAACTAGCGTCCTGAAACATGTCAGCAAAGACTTGCCAATTACAATAGGCAGAAATCCTTGTTCTACCACACTTATTTCTTTACTGTAATTACTCAATGGGGAGGTCTAACTGCATCTTCAGTGCAATAAGCCTACTTAGACCTACTACACAGTAGAGAGCAATTTACATTTTACTGAAGGTCTTTACAGGAGACTATGGAAGAGTATTAGCATTAACATGTAATTTCACACAGTATCTCACTTCTTAAACCCATGCTGCCCCTTAATCCCCTTTCAACCCACTGACATTTTTCTTTACTTATTATGCAGAGTGATTGAGCTATGCCCCATACCCATCACATGGCTAAGTGACAAGCTTATTGGAGGACATCAACATGATAAACATGTCTGGAATTATAAATGACAAATGATAGTTGCTGTCACTCAATTGTTCAAGAAAAACATGAGAAATTCGAACCTGAATTTATGGGAGAAGTGTCTTTGGCCTTCAAGAATAAACCTTTAATGTAAGAATTTTGCATCTTAAAAAAATTTTTTGACAATCCAATTAATGTAGTGAAGCATTTACTGGAAAAATGTTTAGAGACTGTAGAGGTTCAGCACCTTGTAATGCATGAAAATGTTAAGCCATAATTAGACTTTCTACTTTTACATCTGTATTTTAAAGAATCATTACTCCTTCAATAATATTATGAACATTTTATGAACACATTTATCTCCATTGCCCTTCTCTTGGTCTGTTTCTGTTGATATATGACATACTCCAAATTGCTGGAAATAAGTCATTACAGTGAGCAAGTCTAATTAGTTCCTCTGAATAAAGTTCAGAAATGTCAAAGAACATGATCCCACATACTACCATTTGATAGGAGAACTATGCTGTATAATTAATCTCTGCCATTTAAAAACAGCATTACTATCTGTGAAATATTTTAAACTTATTGTTTCTTTCTGATTTATTAAGGGATATCCAACATATGTTAAGAAGTGAAGTACTACTAAGATAAACAGGAGTAGCACATGTCTATGTAGTCTATGTAAGAGAGTACACAATCAAATACCAATCAGGAATGTTTATAATCTAACATCCAGCAATTCTAATATTTATGTTTCTCACTCATACTTCTAGCTAGAGCTTGCAGCAGAGAATAATATTAATATGCTGAGGTATTAGTTTCCAACTTTGTATTATCATGGGCAAGGGTTTGATAGACAGTCTAATATTAATCATGTTGAGAATGTTGAACATTGAAATTAATAATCTATCAAAATCTGAGTATAGAAAAGATATTCCATGAAAAAAATCAGTCAATATTGTTTCTTCTAAAATAGTACCTAAAGATAGTTTAGTGTTTGAAATCAGTAGAACTGGAAGACATACTGTCTAAAGAAAACCAAATTTCTAAAGTCCTTTTAGCACTAATCTACATCATTATGAAAATTATTCATTCAGTAGAAAATAAGAATTAAGAAGTAAACTTCAAGGAAACAGCTTGTGCCATAAATATAATGGAATTTTAATAAATAAATAGTGATACTTTAGATTCCATCAATTTAGGAACAAATCAAATTAATTCAGTTCAGAAATATTAAACACATTCTGCTCAGCAATGAAATCTAGAAATGTGAACAAAATAGTTCATCATCATTGTATTAATGCAGGTGCCAAATTATAAGCATTAGAAAATGATGGACACAAAATAAAGTAAAAACAATATATTGATTTAAAAATACTAAAAATAGTAAATTTTTTCTTTGCTTACTCCTTTCCACAATTGCAGTGAAGACAAACATAAATTATCTTTGACACAAAACAGAAAAAGAAAACAAAGTAATAAGAAAACTTTTAAAACACAATTATAACTAACAATACATGTATGTTTATAAAATTATTATCAATTTAAAATTAGTCTACGTTTACCCTCCTGGTACAATGAGTAATAATTAAAGCACAACTTATAATCTTAGTCTTAAAATGATTTTTTCTCATAGTTATTACATTTTTAGTGTTAAATATTTGAAAAAAGGAAAGTTCAGGAAATATGTCTGTGTTGGCTTTATGGAGAACAGTGGCTCTGATATGAGTTAATAAACTTGCTTCTTTCTTTCTCTTCCATTATCCATAAATATCCAGTATATCTACCAATGAAAAATATTTTTACAAATAGATGCTTATCATTAACAAAATAACAAAATAAATCCTGGCTACCGCTGTTTTTAACTAATTTTTCATGACCAACTACTGTGGGCTGTGCTTGCTATCTTTCACTTAATTTCTTTTTTTTTTCCACATTTATTAGAAGTATATTGCGATACAGGATACAGATGAGGGGGAAACATTGTCAAAACTGTAGCAATCAATGTGTATAAACTTTGATAACCAGGGGTAATGCTAACACATAGATAAGCTACTATGGGTTTCACCTAATGCAGTTTCCCCCAGAAGAACTCATGTGTTAAATGGGTATCTAGTGTAGGAATAACATCGGCTTCTGGAATGGTTCCCCCATTTTCCCCATCACCAGACTCCTATGAGTTCTTCGTATACCCTGCCCCCTCCCCATCCCCTTCCCTCCACTTCCAAGTCTTTCACTTAATTTCATAATCACATGAACATGTGATGCATTGGAAAGACAGGAGAAATTAAGGTGATTGATAAAGTTCATATGGCTAGTACATATGAGAGACAGCCCTGCCATTTCAGGTATAATTTCTAGGTATTTAGCTACATAATTCTGGTGAACCAATTTTCCATGTACATTAGTTGAAATCACTATTTACCATTTAATATCCATGTTATTATTCAAAATTGAGGAGAGAAGTTGGATATAAGTACAGAAGGGGAAAAAGCAAATAAAATACTTCTTAGAATATAAGGCATGCAAATGAATGTGAAAAAATCTTTATACAGAAACTGAAAAATTAGTATATTCATCACTTTTACACTGAAATTAACTAATATTTTTTGAGTGAAGAAAATAAATTATTTTATGACTATAAATAAAACATATACTGAAATGCTGCAGGAATTCTGGTTTTGATAATGAATTAGAAGTTTTAGATCTTGAGTTAACAGTGAGTGATATCAATAAGAAGTTGATTATGTATGCCTGGCACAGTTACCACCACAACAGAGGACAAGAATAAAGAAAAAAATTAATCATATCACTGGAATGATGAGGCAGGGCATCAGAGTACACTAGGGATGTGGCAGAGATGTTTCAAAGCATGGAGATGCACAACAGCATTATTAAGAAGAAAACTTAGCACACAGTGTCTATGATGATCTCAACTCTTGAAATAAAACTTGTTCCCAGAGGTAGGAACATCATTCAGTGGAAAACAGGCAAGCAGGACTCTGGTAGTTCCCCACAGACACCAAAAATATTTACTGATGGAAAAGTCTGTAGCCCTTGAAGCTTCTGAACCCAGATTTGGGACTTGTTGGGTAACCCCACTGCTGCATTGCCCTGGAGAAAGAGATCAAACCTAGCTATATACTCCCTCTTGAGATCCAGCCCACGAAGCGTCTTATAGCAGCCTAAAAGCTGTCTCCAGAGATCTACTTTCATGGTCCTGCTAACCATCTGGGATCTAACCACCATCCCACAGGCCTGGGAAGAATCTGAGGGACCCATCTTGAGTGGCTTGGCCTAAAGCGGCCCTAAGGAAACATTGGGGTGGCCTAGACCACCTTCATGCTTCCCAGAAATAGATAGACTATCCTGCTCAATCTCTTGTTGCCCAGGACAAGCACTGGCTACCTATCCTTGGTGAAAAGCAGCCACGTGGCCCTGTATATCATCATGTAGCCCCAAGAGGCAGTTCCACAACTCACCAACAGAAATTCTTCCCTGAGGAGCAGACAATTTCCCAACTCACCCACCCTTAGCCCCAAGAAGTAGTTGGGCAGACTGCCCAGAATCCCTGTGAAGTCACCCAACCATCCCTTAGACACTTACACTCAGAGCTAATGTGGCCCTCAGATGTTGAAAGGCACCCTACTCCAATACTAAACATGCTGTACCACATCCATCTAGTTTAGAAGCCCTGGCCCCATGTTACCTGCCAAAACTGAAGTGTGTTCAGGGTTGCACTCCAGCTTGTTTTACAATCCCACAACCCCTAGAGCCTAGAACACTGAAGCTCCTGCTGACATTGCCAGTGTTGATTATGGCTGAGGAAGCTACATGAACTCCATATCAAAGCACCCCATAGAATCACAGTCCATGCAGCCTACCCAATAGACATCTTAGGAGAAAGCCCTTTACTACAAAATCTGCCTGTAAAATTGGTAGAGACAATTGACTCACCAGAAGCCCAAACACCAACATGGATACATAAGAAGCATGAAAAGCAGGGTGACATCATGCCTCAAAAGAAATGTAAAAACTCTTCAGCCATAGACTCCAAAGAAAAGAAAATTGATGAATTTCCCGAAAAAAATAATCCAAATAATGATTTTAAGTAAATTTAATATGATGTAAGAGAATATAGACAACTCAATAAAACTATGAAGACTATTCATGATACAAATGAGAACATTAGCAAATTAGCTACAGATCATTAAAAAAAGATCCTAATCCAAATATGAACTTTCCAGTTTCTAGGGCTGGAGCGGCCGCTCAGCAGTTACGGGGCTTAAGTGGCTTGCACAAGTGTACGAGTTCAAACCCCAGCACCACACACACAACAAGTCTCAGAGCAATGAAAGTCACATGAAAAACTAAATAAAGTTGAGTATCTCTCTCAATCTCTCTCTCTCACTGTCCCTCTCTCTTTAAAAAATAAAAACTTTTCCACATCTTCTTTTTCTCTTCTACCACTCTTCCACTCCTTACTCCTTCTTTCCTGAGTGATGTTGAAAGAAATGTCTTCTAATTCAGAAATTCTTCTTCATGATTTATCCTGATATTGAGGCTTTCAAGTGTGTTTAGTACTGCCACACTTTGCCAAAAGGAGCTGCACCGTTCATTATGTTATAAGTGCCTATGTCTGGGCTGAAGCAGTGGCTTGGCAGTTACGGTGCTTGCCTGGCATGCACAAGTACACGGGTTTGAATTTCAGCACCCACATACACAACTAAGTGTCAAAGCAATGAAGACCATGTGAAAAACTATAAAAACTGATTCTGTCTCTCTCTCACACACACTGTCCTTCTCTCTTTAAAAAAAAAATAAATAAGTGTCTGTATCTGGTGTTCCATCCACTATGATACAATTTGAGAGGAGAGTAACTTTGAATTTTTTAAAAACGTTTCAGATGGTAACCAAGATGGTAATTTGGGGAGAAGGATTATTAGAAATTGTGATGGACCATCCCCTTCAAGGGTAAACTTGTTTCACCAGAAGCTAGAAATATTCACTAGGTAATTGTCAGCTATTCCCTTCTAGTGATCACCCCATCTGCAAAGTCACCCTGTGCAGATTATTCCCACGGGGGTGTCTCACATACATTGACTGATGAAAGTATAGATAAATTCCCTGGCCATTCCAGTCCAATGAGGGACACAGCAGTGAGACCTCCTTAGCTCTCAAATACCCTTTAGGTTCAGTCAAGACTGTTATTCAGGCTTCTATTGCAGATTCAGTTATGACAAATTCTGCTCCTTCTTATTCCTTTCCATGGAGTATGATCCCAAGACCATTAAGAGAAAAAAAAAGCAAAGACCATCTACTAAACTCTCTGAGTGTCAACTTCTACAGAACCTGTCTTATAATAGGTGAAAACAGACTATGAAATCCCATAGTGAAATAAATATAAGGAAATAAAAGGTCACTATAAAAAGATGCATTTGAAACAGACACTATAGAATCACAAATTAAAAGAAGCCAGAAGGAAAACTGTACCTGCTTATAGTTCTCTTAGGGATTCTGTAGGCAGGAACAGTCAAGTATAATTGCAATGGCCATGAAGGGCTGGGGGTGTGGCTCAGTGGTGAAGTACTTGCCTAGCATGGACAAGGCCCTGGGTTCAATCCCCAGCACCACCAAAAACATAAACAAACAAATAAACAAAAAAAATAGTGGCCATGAAGACTCTATTGTCCTACTATAATGACAAAAATCACAAAACATGAATTAGGATATACATTGTCCATCAGATACTCCTGGCAGATTGTAAACTTGTACAGTACAGAATTTCTCATAATGTAGTAAGTATGCCTACAATATCTTTTCTTTTTCAGATAAATTCATTGAGAATTTGAAAAATTATTACAATAAAATTGACTCTATTTGTGAAGTGGGTGAGCTCAGGTGATTAACTCCCATTAGGCTAAGGATGTAAGTGACATTACAGTGACATTCACCTTTCTCTGTTTACTTGACACAAAACACCACATTTTGTTAGCAAAAGTGGAGGTTAAGTGTGAAAGCATGCTAACTCAGCATCACTGTAGGATCGATAAACTCATGAATTATTGATGGGAGATCAATAGCAACATCCTCACTTATTGAGAACAGAAGGTAATGATTGTTAAATAGATCCATATTAATAGGCTAAATTAAACTGGCATTTTGCCCTTTCACTTGCTGTACAACATGGACAAGTCATTTACCGTCTCTGTTTCTCAGTCTTCTAATTTGTGAAGGTGAAAACTTAGAGAAATTAACCTCCTGTGAAAGACTCCAAATGCTCCCAGGCCACTTCCTACTCTTCATACACCTGCTGTGAGGAGAAAGTTTTGATCAGATTCTTTACCTTACTGCCCAATAGCACCTTGTCTCAAGGTCAACTCATGTATGTCTTGCTTCTTGCCCACAACTTCTCTGATCCACAGTATGATACGCTAGTGGTAACCCTTTTATACTCATATATACTAAATCCAGAAACTACAATAATAATTCCAATGGATTCACCCCTGTACATGGATATAGAAACAACAAATATTTGTTTTTGCTGTCTACCAAGATAGATATTTCTGAGATGCATATGTCTAAGAAAAATATTATAAATGTAAGCACTTGTACCCTGTAATTATGTTTGTGTTACCTTTCTTTCCTTCTATTCTTGCTCCTTGAGATCATACTCTCACATAAACCTTCTGCATGCAAAATTTTGCATTAGGTTGTGGCTTTAAAGACACCCATTATAGGGGAGCTAGTACCAAAAAAAATCCTTGAAAAGGAATTAAAGGACAGTATTTTTTAGTTGTTTGACCTACAAGTTACATAAGATTAATGTATACATGTAGATAATTCCTAAAGTGAAATGGTAGTATTGTGGAAATATCAGAGTCAACAAAGCTTTTGTCAGTGTTGCACTGGGATGAAGCATAGGTAGAAGGTGAACTGTTGAGTTTGCAGTAACTATGACACATGAGAGGAATGCAGGCAAGGGCAACTGTCAGCATTAGAGAGGTGGCTAGATTTGTTAACCTTATTTGAAATGTTAAAAAGAGAAAAATTTTTAGATCATCTAACTGTAAGGTTGTCTGTGGAAGGAAGCCAGCCTTAATGAACGTAAAGAGGTCTTAATTTCTAGAAGAACAATATCCTGCAAATCAGATCAAGATTTATTTGGAAGGGTGACAAACTTGCAAAAGAGATGTTAACACAGAATCTGGAGGTCTTCTGTGACAATATTAGGGTTTATCGGTTCAGAGTATATTCTAAGAATTGGGAGGGGAATATTTGCATCAGCTCCAGTCCTATAGAAATAAGAAAGTGAATTTTTCCTTTAATCTATATGAGCTTGTAAGAAGATGCAGAGCCCCAAAGGAAGGAGATAACAGTCATAAATACTTTGCTTTTAGTCTTATGATATATATATGATATATATACTTCTGACCTCATATTACCATGAGCTGATAAATAAGTGTTGCCTTAAGTCACTGAGTTTGTGATAGTATGTAATGGGTCACTTATGACTTGGAATTCAATATCCCATTCAAATTAGAAACGTGTAAGGAGGATAAGACAACTATGATGATATCATAAAGTTTGGATACAAAGATTATTTACAGGTAATGAGATTGAGTTGCTAGAAATACTTTGGCATAGTATTGAGCAAGGAGTGAGATGCTCATAGAAATAGGAATGTTAGAGTAGATTTATAGAACTCACCCAAGACTATCTGCATTGAGAAATATCAGAAGGCACTAATGCTACTAAGACAAATAGAATGAACTGATGTGGAGAACATCAGCAATTATTCAGAAACAACTGTTTTGTGGTGTGGGATTGTTATCATGGGACTGGTTACTATCAGGGGAGATGATGAGATTTTGCAAAATCCAGGTGGTGGAACTTAATCATCTGAGTCCAAGCAGTACTAATTATCATAATAATCACTATAATCAGAATGTCTTGTATCAATGGAGTCTGTGATGGTGGACAGAAGACTAACTTGCTGATTGATTTATGCTAAATTAGGAAAAAAATAAATAAAAATATTTAAGCCTGATAAGGAAAAATTCAACATCAGCTTTCACAAAGAAGTCCAGTGGTCCCTTCCTCAGTTACTATAGCTAAATCTGTTTAAAGATCCATACCACAATAGAAGTATTTGAGATAAATTCCAAGGTACTTCCCCAGAGGCAATTAACTATTTATTAGACTATCTGAAAGCTGGAAGAAGTGAAACACCATACTTTTCTTAAAAAAAGAAAAGTTAGATATGGCATTTTAGCTAAAAATGATACTAGAGGACAGGAAAATTTATGAATTTTTACTTAAGTAGGTAAACTATATGAACAATGTATGTCGAGGGAATTGAATTCTGCATTGAGGTTAGTGTACTAAGGATAAGGATGTCCTACTATAAATGAAAAAGGGAAATTTTATTTATTTACTCAGTAAAAAACATTTGAGAACCAACAATTTGCCAGGTTGTGGTACAGGCACTGGAACCACAATGACAAACTAGGAAAAGAGTATATACTTACAGAATTTACATTCTTTTGGGAGAGAGAGACAAGTAGGCAAATTCATATATTAACAAAAATCAAATATAAAATGAACATTTTCTCCTAAGAGAAATTAAAAAAGTGATATGAAGAAAAAACATAGCAAGAAAGAGAGTATATGTTTCCTGTGCTATTTTGGAATGAATAATCAAAAATTATCTAGAGGAAATGACATTGGTGAAGAATAGGAAATGTAAAAATCTCAATGTACCCATCAAGAACATTCAGTGGTGCTACAAGTGAATGAAGTGGGGAAATTCAGAGGAGACCATGTCACTCAGATAGTTAAAGTCCTCATGGGCCAGGCAGCAGTGGGTCTTTTAGGCCACAGAAAAGATTGGGAATTATTCTAAATGTTCTGGCAGCCATTGGAAAGATTTGAGTTTACTTTGATCTGATTAACATTTTAAAATTATGTACAGAGAATAGGTTTGAGGAAAAACTTAATGAGAGATGGGGGGAAGGAGTGGAAGCAGAGACCTGTTGGGAGATGTTGCAGTGGTCCAGTAAGACATGGTGGGCAGAGGGCAGCATTGGCGAATGCAGTAAGAAGTGATCAGCACTACAAACACTCCATAGCACCATAGGAGACTTTGGTTTTTGAATGAAAAAATAAAAACATGTGTAACACTAGAATATTGTTGTGAACAAATAGTAAAAATTAATGGTGAAGACCCAATGGAAGACATGCAGAGATAAGAGTCAGGAGTTCCTTTCCAAGCACATTAAAATTTGGATGCCCTTGATGAGCAGACAATTCAATATCGGAATCAAGAACCAGGGGAGAGTCTGGGTTTGTGATGTGACTTTCATTAAAACAAACATAGAGATGGTACTTATGGCCAAACACTGTATAAAATTGCTGAAAGTGTGAGTGTGAGGGAAGGAAAAATGTCACAAGGAATGAGCAAAGGCAGATGCTGGTATTTAAATGTCAGAAGGAAGAAGATGAGCTACTGGAAGAGACTGAGGAAGAAGAATCAGTAGGGTAGGAGAAGTAGAGTTGTGGTAGGTAGAGCATAGGTGAGCTTAGGAGTAATCATTGAGGAGTACACATGGGTTATTGGAATAAGATGATGATTCAATCTGTCTTTCAGCTGAAAGAGAGGTAAACAGAGCCCCTTTAGTGATAAGGTACAAAGTGATTGACAGAAATTCTGATAATGTAGAGATTCAGCTGGATTTGCCCATATATTTTAGAATTCATTCAGTTTCAAATATGATTTATGATATCCAGAGATTCTCACCAACAATCATCAGGGCCTCTGTGGTTCCTTTCAAAACAGGAATGCATTTTCTTTGGTCTATAAGGGAAACTTACTTTTGAATCCATAAAGGTTTTTATTTCTCAGAAGCAAATCAGGGTGAACTAATCCTGGTAGCGTTTGTCTTTCTTGTAAACAATTCTATATAAAAATTATATCGTGCCTTCTCTCTGCAGACAGTTACAATTGATGTCAGAGGAAATCAAGACAAACAAAATGTGGTTGCTGTGTATTAAGGCTGCATGAAAGAATTCCCAGAATAGTGGTTTGCTAAAGGCAATGTTTTATAGTCTTAATTATAATACCACTGGAAAAGCATGGTATGTATATACAAATTCATTTACCTCGTTTGTTTTTCACCCTTAGGTATAATATTGTAAACAACTGCACTTGAAATCTGAAACAGAGATTTATTTCACATGAGTGCTTATTTATTCCTAGTAAAATGGACTTCCTTCAAGCAGTATGTTATCGTGTACAATATTCTGGCAAGCAGAGTTCTAATTTCATTAAATGACACATATTTTATGGCTCCAAATGTTTGTCACCATTTGTTGCTGAGAAACTTAGTAATTACTACAAAATGTGAACTTCTGATTATTGGAAGGGTATTTTCATAAGTAAGTAGTTCACTAATTACCACCTCCATAAAAATTAGCACAAAGGAACAGAAAATAACTATATAGAAAGCCACGAAAATGTTTCGCTTTCTCAAATAAGTCAAAGTTTAGTTGTTTCTGTGAAGTAAACATTCGCTTTTTTTGAGTAGAGCAAAACAAATAGAACAAAACATTTAATGATGGATGCAGTGATATCTAACTAGAAAATCAGACAGATGGATATGTGCTTATCATCTCGTTTTCATATCTATTTGGAAATTTAAAATCACCCTAACATTATATATGAAATTTATTACTGTGCAAATTTCAACTCAAGGTGTAATAGCAGCAAGAGTACGAATGCCTTAGTGAAAGATGAGTTTTCAGGGTTTGGATTAAAAGTCACACTGAAAAGATAATGTTTCCCCTAATTCTCCCCTGGAGTGAAACTTGCAGTTTGTTCTGTGTCAATCTATTCTCTGTCATGCGTCTCTGAGGAAGTCATTGTTAAGCTGAAACCAAACTCTGATGGGAAAGTTGTGACCAGCTACTACAAAGATGTGCCCATCATGGAACACCTTACACTTCATTGCATTCTGTAATTCATTTGTGGGTGAAAAATGAGCTGGTGAAATTATCTTACCACCTTCCAATCAAAAATTTTAAACAAATGACTTGAATAAAGCCACCTAAAAGGATTTTTAAAAAACAATAATTGGAAGGGTTGGAGCAATTTGTTTTATCTGAAACCTTCAGAACTGCCAAGGAAGCCACTACTACTGAAGCACCCCCTAAAACTACTGAGATGGTGATGACACTGCTGTGCCTACATTATAGACATCAGGAAGTCAGAGTCCAGAAGCTACCACTGCCAAAAATGCCTTCCAAAATACAAAACTAATGCCCAACCTGGAACATGTAACTGCCACTTCATAATGAAAAAATATCGGAGAAGGTAAACAGGAACACTGATGCAGAAAATTTTCAAATCTCCATGACTTTGCCTATCAAGAGAAAACAGTTTAAAGGCTCACTTAGGCTTTCTAAATTTCTTATGTATAGGGTCTTCTGGAGGGTGTTAATTAGCATCCCATACCTACTAAGCAATATTAAAAATGTAATTTTTAGCCAGGAGTGGTGGCACATGCTTATAATCCCAGCAACTCAGGAGGCAGATGTTGGGGGACCACAAGTTTTTCAAAGCTGGCCTCTGTAACATAGCAAGGCTCTATGCAACTTAGTGATACCTGTCTCAAAATAAAAAATAAAAATGACTGGGAATGTTGCTCAGTGGTTAAACATCTCTGAGTTCATGCACTGGTACCAAAATTAAAAGCAATAAATAGAATAAAATTGTAAAAATTTTAATGTTTAGGTTTTCAGCATTAGAAAGACTTACAAGAAGAATGATAAAATGAAGGAGAAACAAACCAATCTTAAACCTACCATAAATGTAATTTAAAAGCATATCTTATTAAGTTCAGATAAAGGAGAACACTTTTCATTGTAGATTATTTGAAGTCATATGTTAAAAATATTGCTAAGTATATCCAGGAATCCATCCTTCCCTGAGATTTCCCTGAAATTCATTCTACAGAGTAATGAGTGAAGTAGAATGATGAATAGAGTTTCTCCCAGTTCCTAAATCTTTGAAAAAAGTGCTATGCATGCTACATCTGTGAC
>PVKS010015146.1:0-46649 GCA_004027875.1 Aplodontia rufa | reverse complement strand
GCATGTTGAAAAACCTTCTTAGGCCCCATTTTGCAAGAAGGGTGCCCCACTGGTATTTTCTTAAAGGAAATTTTGCTCCCTTGAGCCTGAGATGGGTGTGGTCTTGCCACTTCCTGAGATGCCCTCAAGCCATCTTTCTTTTTGCCTCTGGACTAAATCTTTAGAATTTCTTTAATGGTGGCAATGTCTTTAGCAACTGCAACTTCTTTAGCCCCAATTTTACTCTCACTTTTGAAGTCCAAATTTTTCAGATCTTTCTGCTCTGCTTTCTGCTCCTGAATGTCACCAAAAATTTGTCTAAAAGCTACTAGCAATACCCATGCTACCATTTGAATACTATGCTGCTTAGAAATTTCTTCCACCAGATTAAAAAGTCTGTTCTCTTTATCCTTGGCATCTGGAGCCTGGATGCCCTTGGAACAATTTTCTTTGCACCTATTTCAGTCACACTGGTGCAGGCAGACTCTGAGGCTCTTAATAGGTGAGCAGCTGGCAACTTCCTCTATGAGTTCCTGATCTCCTGCCTTTACTTGGCCCAGCCATCAGTGCTAATAAATGGTTCTACTGCCGGGGATTCCGATTCCCCTCCCCTGAACTGTCCACTGTGGGAGCAGTGATTCTGGTTGCTTTTCATTCAACAACTTTCCCTACAGACTCTGCATCCATTAAGATCAGCTTCTCTCTTCCACAAGTTCCCCCAAACCAATTTCTTCTTGTTCCACTGCTTTCTTCTCTCTGCCTGTGCCCTGCCAGTCAAGCTAGTATATCTTTGATGTATTTCTTATGTTAGACGTTTCCAACTTTGTCTCTATGGTTTCCTTTGCTGTCTGGTATTGAATTTTAGTGAATTCCCTTAGTTTCCTTCCTCATTGAGAGCAGCCTTCTTGCTTTTAAAATCTAGTGCTAAGGAACTGCTGGCAAGTGTGCCCTACCTCTAATTGGCCATCTTCTGAGTCCTGAATAGGATTTTTTAAATTAAAATAATCACACTTTAAAGTATATTTGGAAATTGAAAGTATCAGATCATAATGCAATAGCAAGACATCATTACTTAATGAAGTATTTCCCATTAGATCTTATTATTTGCCTCCCCTGATGGTGCCATTTCTCACATGATCATATCTTTTACCCAGAGTCCCTACATCTAAAGTATCTAATTATGTTATCCTCTAGAGCTTGGACAGTTAATGCTTGTAAATATGTGTTTAAAGATAATATTTTTATTAAAGTTATACTGAACTTAAAACCATGCATTAAAGTTTCTGACTGTTCACCCTGTGATTCCCTCTGATTCTTTTCCAAATCTTTTATTGCATATAGTGTTTGAATTGGCTCTTGTTGCCAAAGTTTTGATTAAGTAAATGCCATAGTTAGAAATTGAATTAGAAGCACTTATCAAATTGCAGCCAAGTGATATCGATCTCTAAATGTAACCCATATATGCAATGCAGCATCCAGGGCATGGGCTTGCTAGCAATGAAATGAATTGTAGTAATAAATTGGGCATGCTACATTCCTCCTCATGCTTTTAGCATCCATTAAACCAATTGCTAAAAAGTCGGGGGAGGGCAGGTGGAGAATGAGGCTGTGAATGCTATAGATTTTTGAGTGTGTAGTATTGCCAGCAAAGAGAGGGCATTGCACTGTTCATTTCTTTATAGTTCTTCCCTTGGGAATTCTTTTCCAAAGGAGTTTCTCTACTGCCCATCATCAGATTCTATTGGGTGTCTATAACTTACTGCACTTCAAATTGGTTCTTCTTCAGAGACATGCTACTACAGGCAGAATTTCCTTTACATTATGGCTCATTGTGAGTTTTTGTCCTATCATAAGACATTAGTGAAGCTGCTGCCAACATTTCCCCAGCAGCCCCTTGCCCATCACCTTCAATTAGGGAGAACAGGTGTCCCACCAGACAGCTGTAACTGCTGAGGGGGCATCTGCACCTGCCAGGTTAGCACCAGGACTCTGCAAATGGATGGACAGATTGCTGCCTGAGGGTGTGGAGGTTTAGAATTCCTGTTCAGGGGCAATTACCTCCAACTCAGAAGGTGAAAAAGAACTTTCGTGGTGCTTTATCCCTATGGGAGTCCCTGCCAGGACACAATGAAGCTCTGAATTAATTGGATATCAGCCTTGACTTTCCTGTCAAGAGGACTGTTATAACTGGGTCATTCTTATTTTAATCCTAGAAAAAGGAATTGGGGGATTAAAATAATTGCCTGGATATTTCTGTGGCAAATTAGGGTAGAAACAGGTTCATGGATATGGCTAATTGCTTGACTAAATTTCATCTTATTCTCATTTTTTTCTTGTTGTTTTTCTTCTTGTTCCTCCCTTGCTCTGCTCCTCTGCTTACCTGAAATATTGCATAGCAGTGAAGAGAGTTTTGGATTAGGAAAACTGGGTTCATGCTCTAATTTTCCTCTTATTAGCTGGCATGACTATGGGCAAATTTCTTTATTGGGTTTCCATTTTCTTATCTACTAAATGGATTGCAGTGAGGACTATGAGTTAAATAATGGGAATAGCCTTCTTCTTGGTGGTCATTGGCACATCACTAAAGACTCTTACCCAGTATCTTATCTCCATTTTGTTTACTCTAGGCTTTCACAATTATGATCTAAAAACTTCAAAGCTTATCCTGATGTCTGAGACCATCCTGGCCTGGATTGTTAAAATAATAAGCCACATCAAGTACTGTTGGATTCTGAGTTTAACTCTACAGCTATTATGCCACTCATTGTCTGGTCAATTCATTTGGTTGATGGATTCATTCATTGAAAAATTATTTCATAAGCCACACAGCATGCTGAATGTATCAGGAGGTGGGGGAGAGGGAGGGAGTATTTTGCAAAGATATACATGAGATTTGTGTCTGAGAAGGCAAAGAAGTTTCTCAAAGAAAAAGAGAATATGTTATGCCTACATGGCACTTTATATGCAATTAACTTTCTGTAAAAGAACAGTCATAAAATCCACCTCAAATGATCTGTTTGGTTGTTTTATATTGTTGTCTCTTTGGCTTTCTCAAAGCTAGTGTCTTTATGTCCTAGGCAGCAGAGCATAGAAGTTCTGGCACAGATGCATACTCTAGATTAGGTCTAGATTCCATCACTTAGTTTCTTACCCTGCTTGTATCTCAATTTCCTTATTTGTAAAATGGGGTCTGTACAACAGATAATCACCTGTTAGGGTTGTTGTGAAGATTTGATGGGCTATTAATGTATATAAAACATTCAAGACAGTGCTGGGCACACAGCCCTACAATATTAATGGTAAGCCCTAGACTATTAGTAGGTAGCACAGTAGTGTGTTTATTTTCAATTTTAAAATTTTAAAAAATTGGCATAGAAATCAAAGCCGTGTCTTTTACCTGTGCTGTCATTGCATCTTCTTTGGGTTCTCATTATTCCAGAAATTTTGTCCAGATTTGCTTTTTTAATTTGTATTATAGAACAAGGGTATATACAATCCTGTCCTAAACTATACACATGGGCTGTAGCAGTGGCTCAGCAGTAGAGGGCTTTCCCAGCATATGTGAGAATGCAGGTTCAAACCCCAGCACCACATACACAGCAAAGTGTTTGAAAAACAAAAACCAGATGGAAAAAAAAAAATTGATTCTCTCCTTTGCTGTGTCTCAAAAACAAAACAAAACAAAACACCCCAATATATACATGACTGTTAGATTCCAATGTACATTCCCCTCCTGCTCTTTAGTTCACCTTCATTAAAGGATTAAGAAAGAAAGAAGTCAATAGAAAATTAAATGTTGGGTGTTTGGTGGGCTGTGGAGGGTGGTCAGTGATATATATAAAAGCTGAAATGATGGAGTAAAATTGGCTAGATTATTCCTATAAGAACTTGCCTAGCACTAATGAAATGCAGTGGACCCATTTCCCCCTAAAGAATACATCTGGTGCAATTTCCCTTTTGGCCATAAATTTATTCAGCCACAGACAGCTGAGCAATAAATTCTTTGTTTAATTTCTCAGAGTTCCCTGTTGGGAAGGAGTGCCTTCATGTGATTATGCATGATGTGGGGAAAAAATAATGTTCCTATTCAATTATAATCAGTTTATTTCTCTCTGTGTTATATATAATGCTTAGGTTATTTTTATACACTTAAGCTTAATGGGATAATTAAATAAAGCTCTAATCATTTTAATTGTCCTTAAATTTATACAGTTGTGTTTCTTCCACTAGAATTAACTTTGAAGGAATGAAGATATATGTTTTATGTATTTATTTTTAAGATTTGTTCTCCTGAGATTAGGAAACCCCAGCCCTAACACAGACCTATATTCACTCATTGCATTTTCAGGTGCACCGTTGCTCAGGGTCATAAAGAGGATTTCAAAGCTGGGTCTCAGGCCATTGTGTACTCTCCCTGGAAGGTGGTCCTCAGCAACAGGTGGCACTGATGGAGTTAAAAGTCATTCTCCCACATCCTTTCATCATTTATGTGGAATTAAAACTCCCACTCTAATCATTCTTCACCAACTTTATTTGATTTTAATAACTTAGATCAACAGTGCCTTAATTTTAATAATTTGTAGGTTTTATTTAGAACCCTTTACAGTAAGCTCTATAGAGTGGTGTGCTGGTACATAGATTTCTAGGGGGTAAATACACTTGTTTATAGCTTATGTCCCCATGATGCAACATGGATGATTTCAGGACACTGGCATGACATCACTGAATGAGAGGTTGGAAGAGATGTGGACATCCATCACCTGTGAGCTGGCGAGACAGCTTCAGTGTGCTGCTGCCTCCATTGTTAACAGCACATTTTAACTAGGAAACTCTCCTCAGTATTCCAAAATTATTCTATGCAATTTGAAAGACATTAAATATGAAGTGTGTGTGTGTGTGTGTGTGTGTGTGTGTGTGTGTGTGGTATATTACATACAGAGAGAAGTCTTTTCTTTGGTAACAAGAATTTTAGGCATATCTATATCTTTGGCAACCAAGTATCTTGTGATTGCAAATGAAATCCAGTATAAGAGCTTTTACACCTGTGGATGAAATCTAAATGAATAAAGAGATTTTTCATAAAAATCCTTCATGATCAGAGATGCATTCTCCTTGGGTTGCTTTTCTAACAAGCCAGGTGTGCTTAGACTAAAAGGAAAAATACACAGAGCATTGTCCTTTTAACCTGGTTTTTAGTTTAATTGCACTTAGATAAATAAAAAGATCTATTTCACTTCCTGAAAACAGACCCAGATTACTGTGAAGTGTGTGTGTGTGTGTGCGCGCGCGCGCACGCATGTGCATGCGCGTGTCTTTTAAAACAACTCTCTGGCGAATTTCCTTTAGGTTGACTGAGGTTACACCTGGGACTGAGCACAGCTGTGGGTTAACTCCCAGTGCCTTGACAGTTCTTTTTTTTTATCCTGAATGACAAAGAAGCTGTGTGTGGCTCTGTCAGGTATCCAGCTGTGTGTGGCTGTCTGTCTGCCCTCTCCCAGGGCAGTGCTTATCTCTGGACTGCTTAGAAATCCAGTTTACCAGTTACACAGCCATGGAATGCATGGCAGGAGGAAATGAGCTGGCTTTGCAGGCTTTGAAAAACATGGTTTAATGCAACATTGAGGTTCATTCTTGTCAAGAGGAATTATAATGTCAGCAAGACTGGTTACCTAATTTATGGGGCCCAGGGCAAAATGAAAATATGGGAACCCTCATTAAAAATTATTAATGATTTCAAGGCATTGACTCCAGAGCATTAAACCAAGTGTGGGTCTTAAGGGCAGATCCCTGAGAGACTACACAGGTCACAAACCCATGAAGTTGGCCCTGGGTGTTAGCATGGGTCCTCTGCATCTTCTTGCCATCCCATTGTGTTACCAAGGTCAGTTTCATAGGGACAAATTGTACCTGGGAGCCCTTCACCCTCAAGAACAGAAAAGTGTCCAGTCTATAAATGAAAAATGCAAGTCAGCATTTCCTTCCAGAAAACACCTTTGGTAGAGAACTACAATATGCAGCAGTAGAGTGGCTCCTTAGATGTCCAATGGGGGGAAATGCTGTCAAAGTCCAGAGGGCTAAACCTATGTCTTCCCTGGTGAAATGTTAAATTGAAAGGGGTCAGTGAGCCAGGTGTGGTGGTGAATGCCTGTAATCCCAGCAGCTCAGGAGGCTGAGGCAGGAGGATCACAAATTCAAGTTCATGGCCAGCCTAAGCAACTTAGCGAGGTTCTAAGCAACTTAGTGAGACCCTATCTCAAAATCAGAAATAAAAGGGCTGGGGGATATAGCTCAGCAGTAAAGTGCCCCTGGGTTTAATCCCCAGTATGTGCTGCCCCCCAACAACAACAACAACAAAAGATTCAGTGAGAACAATCTAAGGAGGCTTCCACCAAGGTAGTACCCAAACAAAAGCCTGGGTGGTCTGTGGAAGCTCCTGCTCCCTGGCTTGGTGGAAAACATTTAAATAGATACATGCAGAGGTTAAAATACAGTTATGATATTCTTTAAAATATATAAGCAAAAAGAAATCTTTATCTATCATCTATCTTACCATCCTTATAGTACAAAGGCATTATACAAAACTATTGGGAATGATTAGTCCCACTCTAAAAAGACCCTCAGATCTTCCAGAACAGGACTGTATCTAAAGGTTTCTGTCATTTAAATACACAAGGAGTTGACAATTCCTATCCTCCTATACCCATGTAAATGACAGTCTAGGGCAGTGCTAGAACATGTAGCAACAGGTGATGGTGGCTGGGTTAGGGAGTCTGGACATCAGGGAGGATGGAGGGGAAGCAGTGCTAATGTGGGGAAATTTGTTTTCTAGAGTTGAGCTGGGTGTTAAGAAACAGTCAGGTCCATTGCAGATCTCATCCCTAGACTGTTATTTCTCATACTACACACCACAGTGGGGATTGCTCTGTCCTGTGACTTTAGCAAGGTCCTTGAGGCTAAGGACTTTCCAGGCTGTTGCTTGGGCTCTCTTCTGAGTTGCAGTCTCAGACCTCATCTCCCCCACGCTCCTGATCATGCTGAGGGACTTGTGAGGCTTAGAAAACACTGTGCTTTTCTCCTTGCTGCTCCCCTTACCTCTTCTAGGCAATGTTACATATTAGTTCTTCCCGGCAGCTTTTCTGCCTTCTCTTTCTGTGTTTTGGGTCTTTTCTTGAGTGTCCCTTGCCACTTCTTCTTCCCAATAATACTTGTTATAGTATATTATAATTAATTTATTTTCTTTTCCAAAATCAGGGTTCCTTGAAGGGGCAGGTCTGAACTGGCTATTCTATTTTTAGGTCCTAACTGAGGCATAATGTGTGCTCAATAATTACCTGTTAGATGGATAAATAAATAAATGATTGCTAAAAATTCTAGAGGGGCAAGTGGTGAAGTGGTCATCCACGTACCTGGTTTTACTCTTAAAAAAATGATTGGAGTGGTCAAAGGATAGGTTGTTCAGATGTAGCAGAATAGTTGGTTGCTACTGAGAACGCACTCAGGTGGAGGAAACCCAGAGCTTGTTTTCTCATTCTCACCATGTAGGGTCATGGGAAGGACTGTTTTACATTCCTGTGCCACTCATACGTCAACATGACCTCTAAACAGTGGTCCTCCATTCTGGCTGAGTCCAGGTACTCATATCTGAGTCTCCCTATTCATTTATTCTCTTACTCTTTCAACAATTTTTTCTCTCAAAGCCATTTTGGCTGCCTTGGGAAATTGTCATGACTGTGTAAAGTAGATAGAATGGGCTCCTGCTCTGTGTGTTTTTACCACTCCCAGAGACATGGCTGGGTTCACAGAGAGCACTGTGGTTGGTGGCTGGTTGCTGCATGCTCTCCTCTCTCCTGCTCTGATCTTCACCAACTTGTGCCTCAAGTTGCACTGTAATAGGCACATCCTAGGTGCTGAGTTTACTCTGCTGAAATAGCCTTAGGAAATGGGCCCACCACCTGAAGTTGCCTTTCAGACTAAGCAGTAGATGAATGAGAGCTGATGAGGTGAGTTTGTCTACATTACCCATGAAGTACACAGGGCCAGGGTCACTTTCTGCTGTAACTCCTGTCTCTTGACTTCAGCTCCCACATGAGAATCTGGAAAGTAGGTACACAGGATGGATAGTCAAGCATTTCTAATTTTCTTGCATTGGCCTCAGTATGTAAGATAGAAATTTACTTAAGAAGAAATAATATTTGTAAATATTATGTTCTGAAAGAGGTAGCTTATAAAAGTCCTTCACTGTAGAACCACTGACAGTATCAAAGACTATAAGATTAGGAGGGATATTTGAAGAAAACCCAATATTTAATTTCCTAGATAGTTAATAATTATGATTCCTTGGGAACTTAAATATGTCAGCACAAGTTTGATCTCTATATTATCTCATTTAATACTTAAAATAACCAGATCTTACTCTCATTTTAGAGACAAGAAAACCAATGTTCAGAGAAATGAAGTAAATTACTTGAGATCATTTAGTGAATGGTGGAGCTAGTTAGGTCCCTTTATTTTATGTCTATAATAATCATAGCTTCTATTAGAGTAGATCAGACATGAGGATGAGCCTTTCATGTGCACTAAATCATCACTAACTCTGCTTGACTCATCTAGATATTGCTACCTTCATCTGACAGATTAGGAAACTGAACTTTAGAGGAGTTGTGATTTTTTTTTCTAGAAAGTGTTCTTTTTAGGTTATATCAATGGTTTAAAGTCAGATATTTTGACCATATTATTTTATGCCTTAGAAAGGATGGTGAGGGAGAGTCAATGTGCCAGATGGCCTGTTCTTATTTAGCACATCTCCTGCTCATCTGTATATCATAGGAGTTGGAAGCCTGGGACTTCATTTCCCAGAATCCTTTGCTAGCAAGGTTCTGTTGTAGAATTCACAGATGGGAACAATTCACAGGTTCGCAAGAGTAAGAGAAATAGAAATCATTATCCACCTCCTCATTCCATGTCCTACTACTCCTTGTTTATGCCATATCAGCCTTCCTTCTGACCTCCCAGGCTCCTTGCTACTTCTCAAATACTCCAAAGAGTTTACCCTGTTGGGGATTTTTGAACTTGATTACTCTTTTAACTGGAGCAGTGGCTCAGGGGTTATGGAGCTTACCTGGCATGTGCACGGACTCAAGTTCACACCGTAGCACCACGTACACAACTAAATGTCAGAGCAATGAAAGTCATGAAAAACTAAATAAAGTTGATTCTCTCTTTCTCTTGCTCTTACTGTTCCTCTCTTTCTTAAAAAAGGGGAAAAAAAAAGAAGGGCTTCTTGTACTTTGGCAGAACCCAGGTGTATCAGTGTACATAAGGTAGATGTGGATCCAAACTAGTGGAGAGCTAGGGGGATCATTATTTTGAGAAGGCAGGCTTGCAGGAACTCCATGATCAGTATGGGTAGCTGCTCTAGAGCCCCACATCCATTTGGCAACTGCCCCAGGAACCGTGAGTTAGTTCAGCTGGTGGAAGTCACAAGTCCTGTAAGATAGCAAGACCAGCACCCACCCCAGGACCTGTGACCTAGTTCAGCCAGAGCCCACCCCAAAATCAGTAACCTATTTCTCTGGCACAAGCCCTAAGAGCCCCAGTACAGTTTGGCCAGTGACAACTCTAGGAGCCATGACATGGCTTGTCCTGTGCCAGCCCCAGGTCTCATGTGTGGGCTTGATTAGTTCCCTAGCCAGGACCTGTGTGGTAGCCAGGTAGGCCCTGTCCCATGACCCTTGATTCAGCCTGGCTGCTGTCAGTTCCAGGACCCATGACCTAGCCCAGCTGGCATCAGCCCCAGGAGCCCAGAGTTAGCTTGTCTGGCACCAGCTTCAGGCGCCATGAGCTAGCTAGACTAGCCCAGTCCCAGGAGCCACACCTAGCTTAGCCAGTGATAGCCCCAGGACCTGTAAGCTAGCCTAGTCAGCCCTGCCTCAGGACCTGGAGTCAGCTCTGTAGACGCCAGCCTCAGGAGCCATGGGCTAGCTAGGCTGAAGCCAGCAACAGCAACAGCAAGCTGGCCTGGACTCCCCCCATCCCCTCATTGCCAGGAATCATGAAGTAGCTTGGCTGGTGTCTGCCCTAGAAGACGTGACCTAGCTTCACCTACAACAGCCCCAGAAGCCCAAGGTGGCTTTGGTGGCCCCACCCCAAAAGCTGGGCCTTAGCTCTGCCAATGCCAGCCCCAGGAACTACAAGGAAGCTTGGTCAACCCAGTCCCAAGACCAAAAGTTCACAGGTGGCTCCTCCAGGAGCCACAGGTTGAGGACAACAGCAGCATAGTCCTTCTGGAAGTGGGGCAGAAGTTGGAACAGACAGTCTCAAAAGTGCTCAGGGCCTTCACCCAGGAAGATCAAAAGGCTATGTTCACAATCAACAATGATGGTGAAAGTCTGCACCCCCTCCATATGATAAGAATCCTGGGAGGACTCTTGGGATTCTGACTTCCATCAGAGAATGGCAAAAGACAGGCCGCCAGACAGACTGTGCAGATAAAAATCCAATTGATTGTGATCACCTCACCCTGTTTTGACTAATTCAGTGGAAATAATCCTCCCAACTTTCTGTTTTTTTCTTTGTGTGTGCATTTTATTTGTTTCAAATCTTGTCTCTTTGGATTTGCTGTGGTTTGCTTTTGTTTCTGACTTTATTCTCACAGAACTGAAGGATACATAATCATATAAAAATATAAATACTTGTAACTTTTTTCCTCTTTTTCTTCTCTTCAATTTTACTTTTTTTCTTTTTTTAAAATTGTAGATATTTTTCCTTACTGGAGGTATTTGCTAACCCTACCATTCCTCTCATAGACAGTAATTAACATTTTAATAGTTATGGAAAGAACAAAGTAATTAGTTCAGTGCCGTTTATTGTATACATTTGATGCTCATTCTGATTGTTTTTCCTGATCTTGGAAGGCAATGGAAATTATAAAGATCAAAAATAATATACAGATTAGAATGCCTACTTTTGAACTCAACTTTCCAGTCAGCACCAACCCAGGGAAGGGAGGAGACAACCTCACCTCCAAGCCAGTAATAAGGTCCCAAAGTGGAATAACCAGAGAGGGAGATCTCAGGCCCCACCCCCTGGGACCTACCCATATAGCCAATCCATGGAAAAACCTCAGAACAAACAATGCAATTGCACACGAAGGCACACGCATGCATACACGTTCGTGCACGCGCACACACACACAACAGGGAGAAAAAGAATTCACTTCAATTCAAAGAGCAATAAGATGTTCCAAAAATAAGGAAATGGGTAGCAAGTCTTCACCACAAACCCACAATTCCCTAAACAAGGTGTCTCAGAGAGGGAGCAGGATGAAAACCTAGAAAAATCTAACAACAATCTGATTAATAAAATGATCAAAGAAATAAAAGAAGATAAGGATGGAAATAAGAAAGCAAGTACAGGAGATGAAAAACTACCTTAATAACTACCTGAAAAGAGATGTATTAGATTTGAAAACCACAGTTAACCAAATTAAAAGATCGATGGATGGATTTAATAACAGATTAATCTCAGTAGAGAATAGAACTTCAGCTCTTGAACAAAGAACTTCTGATGATGAGGACAGGCAGAATAACCTAGAATCCATGGAAGACAGAAAAGGAAAAAAAACTTATAGAGCATGATCAGAATTTTCAAGAAGTCTGGGACAAAATCAGAAGACCTACTAATATGAGAGTAATTGGGATAGAGGAAAACATCTAACTTCAAACAAATGGCATAAAGAACATTCTCAATGAGATAGTTCAAGAAAATTTCTCCTTTATCAGAAATGGTATAGACATTCTCATTTAGGAAGTGATAGAACACCAAATAGTCCTAATCAAAGAGAAGCTCAACACAACACATTCTATTCAAAATGTACAACAGAGTCAACTAGGAAAGAATATTAAAAGTTGCAAGAGAGAAAAATCAAGTCACATTCAGAGGCAAACCAATAAGAATCACTCCAGAATTCTTAACTCAGACTCTAAAAGGAAGAAGGATCTGGAATGAGAAAATCAAATCCCTGAAAGAAAACAGCTGTTAACTGAGGTTACTATGCCTAGCAAAATTCAGTTTCAGAGGCTGGAGTGGTAGCTCAGTGGTAGCTCAGTGATTACAGCACTTGACTGGCATGTCAAGTGCAACCCCAGCACCACATACACAATGAAGTGTCGAAGCAATGAACACCACATGAAAATCTAAATAAAATTGATTCTACCTTACTCACTGTTCCTCTCTCTATATATATAAAAGAAAAAAAACAACTCAGTTTCATATTCGATGGGGAAATAAAAATATTTCACGACAAGAACAAACTAGTAGCATTCATGACCACTAAATCAGCACTATAAAGAATACTCAAAGACAAACTCCAAATTCATGAACAAACAAACAATTCCCCAAACCCACAAACAGAGGAGAATCAATAAAAGTATACTCTACAAAAAAAAAAAAAACCAAGACAAAAAAAAAAAAAAAAAAAAAAAAAAAAAAAAAAAAAAAAAAAAAAAAAAAAAAAAAAAAAAAAAGAAAGCAAAAATATCACAATGGCACTGAACAACAAATACATATCTATTCCAACACTGACTGTGAATGGTCTCAATGCCCCAAACAAAAGACACAGATTAGCAGACTGGATCAAAAAACAAAATCCAACAATATTCTGCTTACAGGAGACATATCTTACAGCCAAAGACATCCACAGATTGAAGGTGAAAAAAAAGAAAAAAAACAAAAAACCTATGAGGCTTATGGCCACAGAAAGCAAGCTGGTGTTGCAATACTTATATCTGACAAAGTATATTTTAACCAAAAATTATTCAGAAGAGGCAAAGGGCCACTACATCTTGGGAAAGGGAAAAATACATCACGAAGATATAATCTTAGTAAACATCTATGTCCCAAATACATGGAAAAATACTCTATGACATAAAACCTGTTACAGACCTCAACACAATAGTACTGGGGTACTTTAATACAACTTTTTCACCAATCAACAAGTCTTCAAAGCAAAAACTTCAAGGTATCTCCAGCCTAAATGGTACTATAAATCTAATGGACTTAACAGACTTCTATAGAATATTCCACCCCAAATTGCCAGAATATATCTTCTTCTCAGCAGTTCATGAGTTCTTCTTGAAAATAGATCACATTCTAGTCTACAAAGGAAATCTTTGCAAATGCAAAAAGGCTGATATAATCTCAGGTATCCTATCAGATCATAATGACACATCCCTAGCAATTAATAGCAAGAAAAATAACAGAAAGCACACAAATACATGGAGATTGAATAATACCTTCTGAAATGAAGAATAGATCAAAGAGGACATGAGAGCAAAAATCAAGAAATTCTTGGAAATGAATGAGAATGAAGATACAATGTATCAAAATCTCTGGGACAGTATAAAAGCATTCCTAAGAGGAAAATTTATAGCACTGAGTGCATACATCAAAATTCTAGAGGGATCCCAAATAAATAAGCTTATGTTCCACATCAAGTCGTTACAAAAAGAACAATCCAATCCCAAAGCCGGTAGAAGATAGGAAATAATCAAGAGCTGAGCTGAAATCAATGAAATTGAGAATAAAAAAATACAAAGGATCAATGAAATGAAGAGTTGATTCTTTGAAAAAATAAATAAAATTGACAGATCCCTAGTCAATTTCACCAAAAGAAAGAATGAAAAGAAGTAAATCAACAAATCAGAGAAGAAAATGGGTAGATCACCAATGATGCATCTGAAATCCAAAGGATTATCAGATCCTATTTCGAAAAACCATACCCAACCAAGTTGAATAATCTGGAAGATATGGACAAATTCCTAGCCACATAAAACATTCCCAGATTGATGCAGTACGATATAGGAAACCTGATCAGAACAGGATCAGGCAATGAAATTTAAACAGCAAGTAAAAACCTTCCAAAAAAGAAAATCCCAGGACCTGATGGATTCTCCGATGAGTTCTACCAGATTTTTACAGAAGAATTCTCCTTATTAAGTTATTCCATGAAATCGAAAGGGATGGACCCCTCCCAAACACTTTTTATGAGGCAACCATAACCTTCATTCTAAAATCCAACACATCCAGAAAACTATAGGCCAATATCCCTGATGAATATAGACACAAAAATCTTTAGTAAAAGTGTAGCAGACCAACTAAAAAATATATCAAAAAGATAATACATCATGACCAAGTGGGCTTCATTCTAGGGATTCATGTCTGCTTTAACATATGTAAATCAATAAAAGTGATTCATTACTTTAACAGAATTGAAGTAAAAAACCATATGATCATCTCAATTGATGCAGAAAAGGCCTTTGATAAAATCCAACATCCATTTATGATCAAAACTCTGGAGAAGATAGGGATCAATGGAACTTTTCTTAACTTTGTAAAGGCCATTTATGACAAACTCACAGCCAACATTTTACTAAATGGAAAAAATCTGAAAGCATTCCCATTAAACTTGGGAACAAGACAAGACTGTCCACTCTCAACAGTTTTATTTAATATAGTCCTTGAAATCCTAGCCTGAGAAATAAGGAAAAAGAAGGAAATCAAAGGGATATGAATAGGAAAACAGGAAGTCTCTATTTGCTGACAATGTGAAGACCCCAAAAAACTTCATTCGAAGACTTCCAAAGAAGAAACCAGGAAATTTGTCCCATTCACAATAACCTAAAAAAATTTGGGGGTATTAGTCTAACAAAGGAGGTAAAAAGCCTTTACAATGAAAAATATAGAACACTCTAGAAAAAAATCAAAGACCTGAGACAATGGAAAGACATCCCATGTTCTTGGTTAGGCAAAACTGATATAATAAAAATGGCCATTCTTCCAAAAGCACTGTACAGATTCAACAGAATCCCCATCAAGATACCAATGTCATTCTTCACAGACAGAAAAATCAGTTCTCAAATTCGTTTGGAAGAATAAGAAACCAAGAATAGCCAAGCATTACTAAGCAAAACAAACAAACAAAAAACAAAATGAAGCAGGAGATATCACAATACCTTACCTGAAATTATACTACAGAGCTCTAGTAACAAAAACAGTATGTATTGGTATCAAAATAGGCTTGAAGACAAATGGAATAGAATAGAAGACACAGAGAGAGACCCCAAAGTCATTAACTGTATGATATTTGACAAAAGGGACAAAAATATAGCTTGGAGAAAAGATAGACTGTTCAACAAATGGTGCTGAACAAAGTGGACAGCTATATGCAGCCTTATCTCTCTTTCTGCACAAAAATAAAATAAAAATGGATTAAAGAATTAGGAATTAAACCAGCTACCATACAACTGTTAGAAGAAAAAATAGGAGCAACACTCCACCATATAGGTGCAGGCACCGACCTCCTCAACAAGACTCCCATGATGCAAGAATTAAAGCAAGAATTAATGAGTGGGATGCTCATTTCTACACAGCTAAGGAATTAGTCAAAAACATTAAGAGAGAGGCTACAGAATGGGAGAAAATCATGGCCTGCTACTCCTCTGACAGGGGAGCCTAATATCCAGAATATAAAAGAACTAAAAAAACTTAATACCAAAATCACTAATAATCCAATCAATAAATGGGCTAAGGAATGAACAGAAACTTCTCAATAGAGGAAGTTCAGAAAGCCAATAAATATATAAGAAATTATTCAACATCACTAGCAATCAGAGAATTCAATTCAAAATGACATTAAAATTTCACTTCACTCCAGTCAGAATGGCAAAGATGAAAAATGCAAATTATAACAGATTCTGGAGGGGTTGTGGTGAGAAAGGAACATTAACACACTGTTAATGGGACTGAAAACTGGTACAGCTATTCTGGAAAGCAGTGTGTAGACTGCTCAAAAAATGAGAGATGGAACCACTGCATAACTCGGCCATCTCACACCTGATAATCCCATTCCAGAAGATCTAGAATCAGCATGTTATTGTGACATAGCTACATCAATGTTTATAGCAGCTCAATTTATAATCACTAAAAATGGAATCAACCCAAATGCCCTTCACTGGATGAATAGATCCAAAAACTTTATATATATCTATATCTATATCTATATATATGTGTGTGTGTGTGTGTGTGTGTGTGTGTGTATATACGTATATATATATACGTACATATATATGTACTATATATATATATATGTATATATATATATATATATATATATATATATATATATATATATATATATATATTATATATATATATATATATATATATATATATATATATATATATATATATATATATATATATATATATATATATATATAATGGGTCTATTCAGCTATTAGGGAGAATGATATCATGGTTTTGAGGGCAAATGGATGGAAATGGAAAAAAATCATGCTAAGTGAAATATGCCAAACCCAGAGACTTAAAGGTCAAATGTTTTCTCTCATATGTGGAAGCTAGAGTAAAACCTAGGATAAGGAGAAAGTTAGTCAAGTTTATTTACTAGACCCACCAAATCCAAAGTAAGACACAATCTGGGGGAAATGTAGCTATGAATAAATCAGGAAAGAAGGTGGAGGAGGAGAGAGGGAGGGAAGGGGGAGGCTATCAGTACTGTAGGGCACACTTGACTCCCCTGAGAAGCCGAATAATACTCATGCAGGTATTTAAAACTAGAAAATTCAAAAATTAAAATATATGTATATGGACATTTATATTTGTAATGAGGGAACTACAGTGGATACAAGAGATTGGGAGTGGGCAAAGGGGGGATCCTGGATTAGGATAGGTTCAAGTACCATTGTCATTACATATGCATGTATGAATATGTATCAACAAATCCCTTCAATATGTCAGATTATGTTGAATTAATAAAAAATAAATATGTGGCACATATTTACTCCCCATTCCCTGTTTCATTTTTCCTCATAGCATTTATCATCATCTGATATATTTTGCTTGTCAATTTATTTATACCAGTCTCCATTAGCCTGTGAACTCTACAAAGACAGTTGTTTTCATCTGTTAATTAATGATTCTCTAGTTCAAGAGTAGTATCTTGTTCAAATTGAGCCTTCAATAAATATTTGCTGAGTAACACTGCCCCTAACCATGACCAAGGGTTGTCACTTTGTCCCTGGGAACACATGGTGCATTCCTGCAAGTCAGTGACAGAGTCTCATTTGCTTTAATCCAGAGTCTGCCATTACCTGTCTTTCCTCCTACTTTTTTGCTGTTCTGATCTGTGGGATATCTGCGTTGGATTAGAGATCCAGTTTTCCAAAGCAAGTTCAGATGGAGTTATCTCCACACAGCAGGTAGCCTCACTCTGCCAACCTTTCGTAAAATCTTGGTCATAGCAGTTAGTGACATAGCAAAGTCAAAGCAATGGAGCTGTTTGTCCTGATGGGGGGAGTTGCCCTGACATTGTTTAGAATTATCAATATGTAGTGATAATAGAAAGCTTACTTTGGTTGGCTTTATTTATAGCTTTTAAATTCCACCCAGCAAATGCAATCCTTACTGTTTTCACACTAAGAGTGATCACTCCCACAGGGCCCTACCCTTCCTATACTACACACCTAAGCTGACCTCCAACTGGCATGACCCCTCTGGTCACACTTCAACATCTGAGAACACAGCTCATTCATAAGGAACGATTGCGTGGGCACTTGATACAAAGCTTGAATTTGTTGTATTGATTTGGTTTTCTGATGATTCAGCCTTATTAGCAAGTTCTGAATTTCCACGTAAGGAGGGATTTCTGGGTATTATCTCTTATTTTTTAAACACACTATTTAGTTTTATTACAAAATGACTTAAAACAACATTTATTATCTCAGTTTCTTAGTGCTAGGAATCTGGCCATTCTATTAGGTCCTTTATTTTAGGGTGTGTTACAGGCTGCCATCAAAGAATTGACGGGGCTTCAGTCTCATCTCAAGATTTCACTGGGAAAGTGTCCACTTCCAAGATCCCTCACATGGTTTCTGGCAGGCCTCAGTTCTTCAAGGGTTGGTGGTCAGGGCCTTGGTTCCTCACTGGCTGTCGACCAGAGCCCACTCTCAGTTTCTTAACTCATGGTCTCTCCATAGAACTTCTCACAACATTACAGAATGAGGAAGCTAGAGGACAAGATAGAACACCAGCAGGACAGAAGAATGGAAAAAGGGAAGCCTTTTATAACCTAATCTCAGACGTAATATCCCATTATTCTTATTGTATCCTATTAGTTAGAAACAAGTCCCCAGTTTCAGCACACACACATGTACAGGTGGATGAAGTTACACAGGGGCATGAATACCAAAAGCTGAAGTCACTGGGAGTCACCAGAAGTTGCCCCACATTGGGTCTCTTATTGAGTAATTGTTTCATGTAATTTAAATGTGCACACATTGAACCTTGGGGTACCTGTAGAGTAATTTTCTCAGCCATATCCTTTTTTTTTTTTTTTTTTTGTATACCTTGAAGCTTCTGTCTCATGAATGGATTTATTTTTTTATTTTTTGGGGTTTCTGGGCTTCTCTGCTTTGAAATACGAAAAGGAATTTGGAGGTAGAAGAGAGTTAAATATGTCCAATCAAATGTTATTTTTCTAGGAAAATCTTCAACTAATTTTTAAAAAGATAGGTACACAAGTCATACATTTTCTGATATCTTGCATATGATGATATCTTGCTGGTGAATTTATTCATAAAAAGAGTTCAGTTTTATCAAATGATTGATGCACATTCTTTTCTCCTAGAAATGCTGCTAACATTAATTCTCTGCCTTCTAGCATTTCTGTTATTATGCAGGGAAAGCCTTAGGTTAACTAATTTTAAAATTATTTTTGGAGATGCTTTTAATGTCCTCCCACATGCCCTAATTATTCACCATTTTAGTGCATGCCACAGGGTCCTCCCATAAGCATCTGTGATTTTATCCCTGAGGGCTTCTCTCAGCTCCTGGGTTGACTGGAAGTTAATGTCCTCTTACCTCCTTTGAACCAGAGACAGACAGCAGTTCAGGATAAATTCCTCAGCTTCCTCACCTCTTGGGTTGGATAATGTTGAATTGTACTTTATGTTCTTAGATTTTTTATTAGGATTGAGTCTTTGTTACCCATAATGGTAACCAGTTCAGTAAAGGGGACCTCAATGATTGCTCACTCTTCCTTCTTTCAAGTTCCCATTCCTCAGCAGGTGCTTCCTGGGATCAGCAGACTCTAGTCTCAGAATCTTCTTTTGGGGGAACTCACTATAAGATAGTTCTTTGTAGATATGTTTGTTCAGGCACAGGTCAACTTATTCAGATGCTTGCAAGATTAAAAAATACTTATTTTGGTTACTCAAGAATTTATCATATTTTCCTGGAAATGAGTTTTTTTTAATTGATTTTTCTTGAAGCTGAGGAATCTTTAAAAATATTTGCATTTATATTTTCTTGGCTCAAGTACACTTATCTTTTCTCAGCTAACTGTAGTTTTGATTATTTCTTTGTTTTCAATTTATTCTTCATGAAGTTTGGTTTCTTCTGGTTTCTCTTTTAATATCATTAAATAAAAAACTGACTGAAAGGATGTAGAAGAATCTCATTGGAGGTGGAAAGGAGTGGTTTAGGAGTTCAGAGGTCTCCACACTCCACACTGGCTGCAAGCTTTATAGAGGAAGGCTTCTTTGAGCAAGACATGCATGTCTATTTAAGGAACACTTCATGATGCTGAGACTGTAGTAGATTTTTCTTACCTTGATTTTTTCCATGGTTCTTTTTACCGGAAAGTAAAGCTAATTAATGCTATAAGTTGTGCTTTGGTCAATGTTCTAAATTAATTTCTATCTTTCTTATAACTGTTACTAGTTTCTCCTAGATTTTGGCATTAGATTGTGTGAAAGCCTTAATTTGTGAATTTTCTTCTTTTAACATCCTATCATTATTATATGTGAAAGATTGAGATACACTGCATGAGTAAATGCTAAAGAACCACTTTTGAATGAGAACTCTCATGTATAAGTATAAAATAGATTTTTGTCTTAATGGTTGAACACAATGTGTAGCAATAGTGCTTTATGATTTCTTGTGTTTTAAACTTTACACATAAGCCACAGTAGTTTCTTAGACGTGAGTGAAATATCATCATTGACAACCATTTAAGCTTGCTTTATGTATGCTATAAATGTCTAGTTTAAAATCATTTTTGAGGCAATCACCTCAACTTTAATCTATATGCCAAAATCAAGGAATATTGCTGCCAGAAATTGATGAAGTACCCCAAAATGTACATATTCATGGCCATGGCTTCCTGTCTCTCTCCAGAATTCATGACTATATTCAATGGAGTGCCAGATACTCTGGAAGATACCCAAGAAAGCAAAACAAACCATAAATGGTCATTCCCCATCCTTAACAGGCATTAAAAACATCAACTTGAGAGTGATTGGTGGGCAGGAAGATATCATAAAAGTGCCAAGCTTTGAAGGCTTTGTTGATATGCTGAAAGTGAAAAATATTGGAAGCCAGACTCCAAAATTCATGTATTTGTTGTTTTAAAGTTTAAACATCAGCCCTAACCACCTTTGATAAAGATGAGCCACAAGACTCTTTGTGGTACAAATAAATATATCTGGACCAAAGATCCAACATTTTTTGTCTACTGATGAATAGCAAAGTCTATACATTTTGTTATTGCAAGGGTGTACAGGAATGGTTTTCATGGGTTCCTGAGAACCAGTTGTGTGCCTCTCTTCCAAACTGTTTAATGACATCACATGGGTAGCTTGAAACCCATTGTAGTCCAAGCATGTATGTCATAGAAATTGTCAAATGCCACAATTAGGGCTTTTCTTTCTCTCAGAGACCCAATTGCTAAACATTTATCAGCACACCACACTTATTAGGGCCATTTTTTCATTCTTTCCTGATGATTACATGATTATATTTAATTTACTTATATTAAACTCTTTAGCCTTCATCATTGCAATTGGTTGAGTGAGCCTATGTGGTTGGATTTGAATTTACATGCATTTGCTTTTACATAAGAGCAGGAACTCTGTTTAAGCAATGATTTTGCCCCTTGTTCTTCTTAAGGAATTGATAATTTGTGGCCAAATAACTACAAAAAGGCAACAACTGCAAACTAGATCTCCTTTGATTTTTTTTTACCTTAATTATTCTAACCTAAAAGATGCATTTCTATTCCAAATATTTTTAAAACTTTAATGTTAACTCAAGGTTGAACACCTCTAGTTATATTACCACTGGTCTTAATTTCATTTGCTTTAGAAAATGTTTTATAATTGTGTTCCTGGCATAGGGTCCTGTTTCCAGCTCTGCTCCATCACCCAGAAGCACGGGGCCTTGCTGTGGGTGTGAGTGGGGGCAAATTGTCTAAGAGGAATTCCCTGGTAACTAAGGGAATCATGATCCCAGGAACTTCCTCCATTTCTCTCCGCCTCCCTAATGTTTCCTTCTTATTCAGCCTGTCCAGTTCTCCTTTTATCATGATCTAGTTCGTTGTTAATTGCGCCTAGATTGTTTTTATCTGAGACTTTAATTTTTAAAAGAAAGAGTCGAAAGGAAAGACCACCATAGAGTTACATAGGTGACCTGGGTAAGAAAGCAATTTGTCATCTTTTTAAACTGATAATTTAAAAATGCATGTTCAATTTTTGTTTGAGGAAAAGGGAATGTCAGCACCTGTTAGGAATCCTTTGTGGTTTTAACTTGAAAGCACTATTCCTGTCTATTCTGCAGGACAAATTTACATGTGGTTGAATCTGAGAGGAATTGAGTGTGTGGGGATGAATTAACTTGGCATTACATTTTCTAATTAATTTGGAGACATTTTAATGCTCCATAAAGTGCTTCTCTGCTTTTTGTGTGTTTATCTATCACCTGCAGTTCTCATTCAGTTGATCTGGGGCAGGGCTGGAGAATACACCTTTCTGACAGGACTCCACATGGTACTGATGATGCTGGTGGTCTAGGGACCACACTTTGAGAAGCAAGACTTTGGATAGGCTATCACATTTCCTTTAATCTGTCTCTGGATGAAAAGGTTCATTTTCTAAATTGGGGACAGAAGAGAGTTACTTTTCTGTTTTAAACTTATGAATTCTTAATTTTTTTTTCTTGGGGTAGGGAGGAGTAGGCCATTGGTTTCCAGCATTAAAGAAATTTCCTGATTTTTAAAAAGGATGCTTTAACTCTCAGGAGAGAATTATATGATTCTGTGAATTTGGATTTCCAAATTGCTGCTTAGAATATGAGATATGGAAGCTCTGATAGGCTTATAATTGTTTTAAAAAAATAAGATTTTGACCTAAACAATAAGAATCTTTGTTAAAATATTATTTTAAAAGGGATAATAAAGGATGACACTGGAAACATAAAGTCCACTGGTAATAGAGTAGTGATTTAATGTAAATATCACTGGACACCCAGACAATAATGTTTCTTATGAATTGTAGTCATATTAATCATATGGATTTATTCTTCATTTACTAGGATATTTGGATTTATGAATATGGGAATACAAAGTTGCCATACATAAAGCAGATTCCCCAGCCCTCATGAAATTCTTTGTAACTTTTTTTTACTGAGGAATTGAGTTGTACAATTATAAATGCATATAAAGTAACAATATATATGCATTTGATCCTCATCCAGTATCACCCCCACATCGTCCACAACCCATATTCTTGATTCTTCTATATTTCTCCACTATAACAGGTATAAATATCTACATATATTTTGTGAATTTTCCAGAATTAAATGATCACATAAGTATTATTTGGCTTCTGGGGGTGCGTGGGTGAAAGGTAAGCGACATTGTTGATTGTCTCCCTATATCCCTCCCTATTCTCCCTCCTGATCCCTTCCCACTGCCTCCCCTCTCCCCCCTCCCTCCGTGCATACCTATGGTTCCCAAGATTATGTGTTGTTGCCTTTGCCATGTATAATACATGAGTTTGATAACCTTTCACCCAAGTTTGGGTTTTGCTCTAGCTTCCACAAATGAGGGAAAACATTCGACTCTTGAATCTTTGGATCTGGCTAATTTTGCTCAGCATAATTTCTTCCATTGCCATCCATTTACTTTTAAAGGCCACAATATAATTGTTTCTAATAGTTGAACAGAAGAACTCCATTGTGTGTGTGTGTGTGTGTGTGTGTGTGTGTGTGTGTGTGTATGTATGTATATCAGAGCTTTCAGATTCATTGATCCAGTGAAGGGCATCTAGGTTGATTCCCTAATTTAGCTATTGCAAATTGATCTGCTATGAACATTGATTTTGCTGTGTCACTGTAATGTGATAATTCTAGCTCTTCTGGGAAAACACCCAGAAGAGGGATAATTGGGCATGTGATGGACCGTCCCTGATTTTTTGAGTAGTCCCCACACTGCTTTCCAGACAGTTTGGAGTTAACCTCAAATTGCTTATGATATGTCTTTGTCAGACATGTGTTAGATGCTCAATATTTGTTGAATGAATTGAATTCAAAGGAAATTCATATACTTCATTCAAATAATTGCATAATTTAAACTGTACCTTTCCTAAGTACATGCTTTCCTTGGTGATTGCTCCCATACTTGACTTCATTATACCTGGAAGATGAGCAGTCCCTATCTTTTAAACCTTATGGATCTAGTGCCTAACTCCATGCATCAAGCTCCTGACAATTCAGCAACTCTTTTGAGCTCTTCCCTTTACAAACACATGACACTTATCCCACTTCATATTTTTGCCACTTTCACTTAGAAAAGAATGCATCTCCCAAAACACTATGAAATCCTTAAAAATAGAGACATCGTCACATTATTTTTCTGGAGCCCTTTGTACTTTGCACAGAGCCAGGACACAGAGTAGAGATTCAATGGGAAATTATTAAGTTGACTTACTCCGGTGATAAGTGATTTTTTATAATCTTTTATTTGTTAAGTATCTATGCTGGATAGTCCAGGCAAGGCCAAACCCTTCTAGATTCAACCAATCAAAATACATTGTTGCTTAAGCAATTTTCTTGTGACACAGCATTTCAACCATCCACAAAATAAGATGTCTCATGATAAAAAGGCTGAACTGTTTTTCCAAGGCTCAGCTACGTATGGTTGTTGAATCATTTCTCCAAGGTATGAATGAGATTGGCTTTTGTTCTATTTCCATTAGTATTTCTTGTGGATGTTTTCTCTGTTTTCTAAAGAATCAGCTAAGCATGATTTTGGTGTGATTACTTGGCCCAGCTGAATCATGGGGAAATACAACAAAGTATTTTTTAATGCATATTAAAGCATATAATAGCTACCGTTATTGAAAACTTAGTCTGGAAGAGGTCCTATTTAAGTGTTTCAATTCAATAGTTTATTTCATGTTTATGATAGCACTATGAGGTAGGTAATAATATAACCCCCATATATAAATGAGAGACCGAGACTGAGAAAATTAAATTCATTTTCCCAATGTCATGGGGCTAGGAAAATGTAGAGCTCTGACTTAGATTCAGTCTGTCTCTAAAGCTGTGGTAATATAATAGCCGCTAGCCACATGTGATTATTTAAATTGAATAAAATTAAATTAAAACTTTAGTTCCTCAATCACACCAATCATGTTTCAAATGCTTGGTAGCCACATGTGGTTGATGGCTACAGTGATGGGCAGTGCAGCTATAGAACATTTCCATATCCCAAAGTTCTGTTGGGTAGTGCTGCTCTAGTGTCCACACTGCTGGTGACCTGCTGGTTGTGCCACCTTTCTTAAAGTTTTACTATGAAAAGGCCTGGAAGTTGGAGAGAGAAACTTTCGGGTAGATGCGTGAGGGAATGAAGAATTGAAAAACAGATGGGCAAGGAAAGTCCTCCTAGACCATCTGGGAGCTACTTTGGGGGTTTTGGTAAGGACTAATCTTCCCTGGAATATCTTATGCAACAGCTGTAATGGAGCCAGAGAGTTTGGGTCCACTACTTTCAAGGCCAAGTAGTTGGACTGGAGAAGAGAGGAAGTGTGTATATGAGTAGTTAGCAATAACCTTGCTCCAGCGGTGCCTTCCCCGTGTGCTCTTTTCCCTGGAGAAGCAGGTTTCTTCCAGGTCTTTCAGAGAGCATAGGAGAGGTAAGGAAACTTATCAACAACAGCTCTAGCTCCCATACTGAGCCCAACCCCTGAAGATCCACTGTCTGTTCCTGATTTCCTGACAGACTCTCAGGACCTATGGCATTCTGATGTTTTTAAACATACTGACTAGCCCCTCAGTACACACTGACCACCCAGACACAGTGACCATTGTAGATATTCATAAAAATAAAAAATAATACATGTGTTATACTTAATACCTTCCAGGAAGTACATCTAGTAAGCAAAGTAGTAAGCATAAACCATAGTTGCTGTAATTTATATCTATTAAATTTATATATACACATATATATTTGAATTTTCATAATTCTATGAGCATACACATATTATTACTAATGTTATCATCATTCTCCTTTTATACATGAGGAAACTCAGGCACAGTAACTGATTACACGGCTACAAATCTGAAGGGTGTGAGGCAACCCAGTCAGTCTGGACCCATAGTCCATATTCTTAGCTGCTGTACTGACCTGTTTTATTTGCCCAGCATGAAGTCACTCAAGGTGCAATTTTCTGTGTTCTTTATCTATACAAATGCTCACTGCATGTTCAGTTTGGAGTGGTTTTTGAATGATTACTTCAGCCAGGATAAGCATACATTGAACTTCTAGAAACCATTGATTTTGATTGATAAATGCAACAATGGTGACAACATTGCAGTAAATGCAAGAATGTTCATCTTTTCTTTATCACACTTAGAATTTCACCTCTGTACAGTGGTAAATACTTGTTTATCTTGCACTTTATAGAATGACTTAAAATAAGCATTTATAAATGTATGTACTTTCAAGTTTATTTCCGGGACAGAAGTTTGATTTCAATCACTTATCCCTCCTGCTATCTCTTTTAGTCACAAGTAATTCCAAAAGTATTATCAATAAAATAATAAATTATTTAATAAAATAAATGCAACAATTAATATTCTATTAATTATTATTAATGTATGCTATACCAGTATTGCTGATATAAATACCAATGCCTAATTTTCAGGTAAAGCAATATGAACATGAATAAACTGGAAAATAAAATCCCACAGGCTGTGTACCTGCCCTCTGTAGATTGTGTGAGACAGTTGAAAGCTGCCAGTTAAATCTACTGCATGAGTAATACTCCTGTCTGCAATGTGTGGAAGACCACAGAATTTTGAAATTGATTAAAGATTAATGACTGGCCTCTGAGAGTCTGGTCGATATGGCCTTATACTCAATACCACATGTCAAGTCAAGTAAGGGCAGTTACTAATCTCCTGTGTAGCTGGGAAGCCTAGATTGACACTGAGTTGCCTGAGAATTTTTGACTCGTTACATCAACCTAACTATGAGGCTAAAGCTAAATTCCAGTGAATACCTATTAGGACTGCAGGGATGAAACACAATGGCACTAGTCATGTGCAGAGAATAGATTGTAACAGGATAAACCATCTTGTCCTGCATAAGGTCAAATGGGACCAGTTCAAGAGCAATGATAGGACATAATCAATCCCAATGATAGTTTCCAGCAAGGACTCTGTGGGTAAATATAATAGCAAAGGCTCTAAAAACCATACCAGTGGTATTGAGTCATGTATAATAACTACACTCACCTCTGTCTTCAGCACTGTCCCTCAAAGAGGAGAAATGAGCTCTCTGTGGGTCCTTTCCCCTGGAGAAGCAGGTTTCTCCCAGGTCTTTCGGAGGGCACAGGAGGGATAAGGAAGCTCAGCACCAACAGCTCCAGTTCCTATAAAGGATGTTAGGGATTGTACCTTCAGAATATTAGTCTTTAAACATATCTTTTAAGCTATGAGAAACAAATATCTGATAGGTTGGTATGTGGGGTATGTGCTTATTAGACTAAAGAGGCTTAAAATGAGAATGTAAATAATGGTAAATTTTAATGAAGAGCATAGGTAAGCAAGAGTGGGATAAATATAGGTATACTTGAAAAGACAACAGTGTCATTTTGTGCAAGTGAATCTATTAGTCCTGGTAGTTTGTATCTGTGCAGTCTCCCACATAGGAAAATTTATTTGACTAGTGACAAAGGGTGGTTGGAATGAACAGGTCCTGTGAATCCTGTGGATGCAACATTTTCTTGAAAGTCCGGAAGTTTAAAGAATGTCATTCACAGCTGCCAATAACCAAAACTTATGTTCCCATTAAATGAATATTTACAGTATAGAAAAGTCATGTGGTTGACTTTGTATGTGGAAGAAAAAACATAACTTGAACCGAAATTTAATAGTTATAAATTATATAGGAACTATAGGTTTTAACAAAAATCCCCACAATTAAAAATCACATCAGTTGCCCTTTTATTGGTTAAATCCCTGGTCCAACTATTTTGTCTTCAAAAGGTAATTAAAAATCTCATAGACAATAGTCCCTAAAATCCAGGAAGTTAATTATTTTTAAAGTGAAGGCTTATAAATCTAATCAAATTTTATATAAATAAAAGATGAAAAATATTTTCCTTTAAAATTGTAGATACATTTATTCTATAGTTACTACTAATGTGTAAAGAAACACAAGAAAAGTCTCTTGTAAATTATTCTATCATTTTCTTAATCATCTTTTTGGGCAATAAAACTCTGGATTTCCTACCAGCAGCTAAATTGGCTGATGACATTTTCACAAAACCATAGCCAGCCAGGTAATGGTTATTATCCAGGAAGAAGGATTGTAGGGGATATAAAAGATGGAAATTGGGAATGAAATTACATTTAAAAAGCACAGTCAATTTGCAAATACTTCAGCTCATTGAATTAATTTTATTTACTATGAAATCTATTTACTTAGCTTTTAAGAAATGAAGGCTTAATTTCCAAATTATCACTGAAGAAACCAAATAAAGAGTTGGTTACATTTTTAAAAAATTTTTGAGGAGTTGAATTGTACAAATATAGATTGATATGTAGTAACAATATGACATGGCCCTGACCTTAATCCAGAATCATCCCATCACCCACACCCTAGTCTCTTGATTCTTCTATATGCCTCCTATAATAGATATAAATGTGTATATATATGTATATCTATAGATGTGATTGTGCATTTTCCAGAATTAAATGTTTGCATAAGTATTATTTGGCTTCTCAAGGGAATAAAAAGTAAGGTACATTATTGGTTCCCCCCCCACCAGATCTCTCTCTATCATCCCTCTTCTCCCCTTTCTCCTTTCTCCCCCTCACAGCATATTTGTGGTTCTCCTAGATGTGTTATTCAACTTTGCTGAGTCTAGTACATGAACTTGACCATTCACCCAAGCCTGGGTTTTGCTTAGCTTTCACAAACGAGGGAATACATTTGACCCTTGAGTCTCTGGGTTTGGCTAGTTTCACTCAGCGTAATTACTTCCACTGCCATCCATTTACCTTCAAATGCTGTAATATCATTGTTTCTAATGGCTGAGTAGACACCATTGTTTACGTATACCACAGCTTTTACTCAGCCTTTTAGATAATGGTGAATGGTATTGTCTATGTTGTTTTTTAAAATGAAAAAGAAAATGAAAATTTAATTATTCCTTCCCTACCTCTCTTCCTTTCTTCATTTTTTTTACTTAGGTTTTTTTTTTTTTTGGTGTGGTTTTCAATTTTCTTTTTAAAATGTTTTTGTCATGTAAGTTATCATATTTTGAAATATATATAGGTTGTGGAATGGCTGAATAGACATAATTACCATATATATTACCTCAGAAATTTATCATTCTTGTGGTGGGAACACTTAAAGGCTACTCTAAAGATTTTTCAAGAATTTAGTGCATTGTCGTTAATTATAGTTATCATACTTACCAATAGAGCTCTTAAATGTATTCCTGCTATCTAACTGAAACTTCAGTTTAACTGACCAATATCCCCCCAATTCCATATTCCCCAGCCTCTGAAAATCACCATTCTACTCTCCACCCCTATAAGATCAACTGCTTTATATCCCACGAATGAGTGGTATCATGTGATAGTTTTATTTCTATGTCTGGCTTATTTAACTTAATATAATGTCCTAAGGTTCATCCATGGAGTCACAAATGACAGGATTTCCTTCTTTTTTATGATAAAAAATGGTATTATATTGTGTCTTTACCACATTTTCTACAACTGTTTATCCATTGATAGACTCTTACGTTGATTCCATATCTTGGCTCTCATGATTTGGGTATGGCAATGATCATGGGAATAGCGAGATCTCTCAGACACACAGATTTTATTTCCTCGAATACATTCCCAGTAGTGGGGTTGTTGGATCACAGGGTAGTTCTAGTTCTAACTTTTGAGGAACCCTCAGAACTGCTTTCCACAATGGCTGTGCTAATGTACATTCCCACCAACAGTGTGCAAGGGCCCCCTTTTCTCCATTTCCTTGCCAACACTTGTTATCTTTTGCCCTTTTGATAAGAGCCAGGCATGAGGTGATATCTCATTATAGTTTAATTTGGATTTCCCTTATGGTTAGTGATATTGATCTTTTTTTTTCATATACATATTGGTCATTTGTATGTCTTCTTTTTAGAAGTTTCTATTCAGGTCCTTTTTAATTGGGCTTATTTTTTTCGTGCTAATGAATTCTTTGAGTTCCTTATAAATTTTAGATATTAACCCCTTACTAGTTTGTGGTTTGCAAATATATTCACCCAGTATGTCAGCTGTCTTTCCGCCATGCTGATTGTTTTCCTTTGGTGTACAGAAGCTTTTAGCTTCTAACCCTATTTGTCTGCATTTTCTTTTAGTGCCTGTGCTTTCAGGGTCCAAATATACATCCAAGAATTGCCCAGACCAGTGTCATGGAGCTTTTCCCCCCTATGTTTTCTTCTTACAATTTTACAGTTCCAGGTCTTATGTTTAAGTTGTTAATCCATTTTGAGTGGACATTTGCACATGGTGTGAGGTGAGGGTCTATTCTCATCCTTCTTGCATGGTATCCAATTTTCCCAGCATCAGAAATAGAACAGACAGTCCTTTCCCTATTGTGTGTTCCTGGTGTCTTTGTCAAAGACCAATTGACTGTAAATGTGTGGGTTTATTTCTGTTCTGTTCCACTGCTGTATGTGTCTGTTTGTATGTGAATATCATGCTATTTTGAATACCATATAGCTTTACACTAGCTTTTGAAATCAAGCAGTGGGATGTTTCCTGCTCTGTTCCTTTTGCTCAAGATTACTTGCTATTTGGGGTCTTTTGTGATTTCACAAGAATTTAAGAATTCTTTTATATTTCTATTTCTGTGGAGGATGCCATTGGTATTTAATGGGGATTGCATTGAGTATGTAGATCACTTTGGGTACTGTGAACGTTTCAACAGTAGTAATTCTTCCAACCCATGAATATAAGGTGTATATATATTTCCAGAAAGAGAAATACTGGAAATGATGTTGACCAAATTATATTGTTATAGTGAATGTATGTGTGATTATGTAACAATGAATCTCATGATTATGTATAATCATAATGCACCAATAAAATATGAGGGAAAGGTATCTTTCAATTTATTTGTGTTTTTCACTAACGTTTTATAGTTTATAATGTAGTGATCTTTTACCTCCTTGGTTAAATTTATTCCAAAGTGTGTTTTATGCTATTGTAAATGGAATTGTTTTCTTGATTTCATTTTCATATAGCTTGCTGTTAATATACAGAAACGCTACAGACTTTTGTATGTTGGTTTTATATCCTGTAATTTCATTGACTTTATTCTTGCAGCTTTATTTATTTATTTATTTGTTTATATTTTTGGTGTGTGTTGAGGGTGTAGGGTTTCCTATATAAGGTCATGAAATCTTTGAACAAGGATGTTTGCCACCTCCTTTCCAAATTTAACACCTTTCATTTCTTTGTTGTCTCTTTGCTCTGGCTAGGACTCCCAAAATTATATTTTGAATAGAAATGGTAAGAATGGGCATCATTGTTTTGTTCTGGTTCTTAAAGGAAAAGGCTTTCAACTTTCCTCTGTTGAATATGTTAGCTGTGTGTTGGTCTTGTATGGCCTTTATTGGATTGAGGTACATTTCTTCCATACCTAATTGTTGATAAATTTTGCATGAAAGGATTTTGAATTTTGTCGAATGCTTTTTCTTCATGTATTAGATGACCATATGGTTTTTGTCATTCATTCTATTAATGTGATGTTTCACATTTACAGCTTTGTGTATGTTGAACCATTATTGCATCCATGGAATGAATCCCACTTGATCATGGTAAATGATCCTTTCAATATGCTGTTGAATTCAGTTTGCTATTATTTTTTTAGGATTTTTGCATCTATGTTCATAAGATATTGGCCTATAGGTTTTTCCTTCCCTCTTCCTTCTTTCTTTCATTCTTTATCTCCTTCTTTCCTTCCCCTGTCCATACCTTCCTCCAGTCCTTCCTTTCTGATGTCCTTTGCTGGCTTTGGTGTCAGGGTAATGCTGGTCTCACAAAATGAATTTGAACGTATTTCTTTTTTTTTTTAATTTGTGGATGAGTTTGTCAAAGAGTGACATTAGTTCTTTAAATATTTGGAAGAAGATTGGGCTTTTCTTTGATGGGAGACTTCTTATTACTTGTTCAATCACCTCAATCATTGTTGTTCTATTCAGATTTGTTAGGCCAGCTAGGGGCAGGGCTTCGGACAAGCCACATGACCAAACATGGCCGACCAGCCATGGCGACAGGCTGGGGGTGTGGCTTCAGATACCTGCCGCCGTCATGACGTTGGCTTAAGGCAGGGCAAAGGGCAGATTGCCCACGAAATAACAGCCAATCATGACACTGGCAGACAAGCTCCAATGGATTGATGGGCCCACCGGCCAATCTCTGAAAGACCAGCCCTGTCATCATCTCCTCCCATTCAACCAATAAAACCGGCTGCTTGGCGGAGGTCCATGCCGTTTTTTTCCCTGCCTTTTCCTCCTACAAGCCACTTCCCTTCCCTTCTTGTCATTTCCCCTGCTCGCTATGGCAGCATAGGTGTTCTGGCCGAGAATCGCATTTTCCATTAAAGGGTTTTGCTCAGCTGTTGCTAAGTCTGGCTACTTCCTTGAGCACCCGTGCCTGGATTTATACTCCCGGTTTCTGACTTTATAAGAGTTTCCATTTCTTCATGATTCAAACTTAATAGTTTTATATGTCTAAGAATTTGTCCATTTCCCCTAGGTTATCCAACTGTCATATAATTGCTCATAATAGTTTCTCATGGTCCTTTTTATTTCTCTCCTGTCAGCTGAAATGTCTTCTTTTTCACTTCTGAATTTGACTATTCTTTTTGCTTAATCTAGTTAAAGATTTGTCAGTTTTGCTTTAAAAAAATTACTCTTGGTTTCAATTTTTGTTTTCTACATTTTTAGCCTCAATTTCTTTTATTTCTGCACTGATATTTATTTCCTTTTTCCTACTAACTTTTGTATTATTCTTGCTTTTTCAGTTCCATAAAGCATAGTGTCACATTGTTTGAGATCATTCTTCTTTTTTATGTTGACATTTTGCTATAAATCTCTCTCTTAGAACTGCTTTTATTGCATCTAATAAGTTTTGGTATGTTGTGTTTCCATTTCTGTCTGTCTTAAGATATCTTTTAACTTCTCTTTTAAGTTTTTCATTGACTCATTTTTTGTTCAGGGGCACATGGTTTACTTTGCATGTATTTATGGATTTTCTGAAGTTCTTCCTGTTAAATTGGTTTGTTTTGATGAATTTATAACTGCTGGGCCTTGTAAGCAAAAACTAAGAAATACACAATTTAAAATTCTCCTTTAGAAAATGGTTCATTTTGTTGGTCTCCTTAGTATTTTGTTCATACTCTGAAGTTTGGTCTACACTTTCCTCATGTCCATGGTGGCACTAGAAGGTGAGGTGAAGTTAGAGCCTCAGGAGCTAAGAGGCCAGAGAATGTAGACCTTCTAGCTGGGGAAGCTTGATGCAGCCTGGCACACTGACAGAGACTAGACTTGCCTTTCCATCCAGGGCCTTCCAGCAGACAGAAGGATGAAGGTAGATTAACAGAATGACTGAGAATCCTTCCCTTTTGTGTATGCTTGTTTCCTACTCACTGCTTGAAGTCTTCCATTTGACTGTCCCAGCTTGAAGAACATCAGGAAAACATTTTGCATGTTGTGTTTTTCTCTCCGTGGCTCCCATTCTTATACTTTCTTGCCCTCTCTAAAGAAATAGTCTGACTATTCACAGTTGATGAATGGATGGGGATCATTCTTGGAAGCTTGTCTTTATGCTTATACCTTTTCTGGGTTAATGTGTTATGGGAGAAAAGGTTGGATCTTTTAACACCAGTTCTGGGATCTTTGCATATCTATGTGAAAATATCTTCAGTATTGAAAGTCGTTGCTTGGGTGGAGGATGACTGGAGTCCCAAAGCACAAAAAAATGAAAGTTGTGCATTTGTTAATTTATACATTCAACACCACACATATCAAATGCCACTCCACGATAGCCACTATTATTTATACACTATTTATTAAAGGAAGAAGCCTGGTTAAAAAGTCTCTAGCCAAACCCAGAGACTCAAGGGTCAAATGTTTTCCCTCATTTGTGGAGGCTTGAACAAAACCCAGGCTGGGGTGAAAGGTCAAGTTCATGTTCTAGACTCAGCAAAGTCGAAGCAACACGTAATCTAGGGGAGCCATACAAAAGAGGAGGGAAGAGGTGGGAGGAAGGGGAGACAGAGGGATGATAGGAAGGTATCTAGAAGGGGAATCAACAATGTAGCTTACTCTTTACTCCCCCAAGATGTCAAATAATATTCATGCATTCATTTAATTCCGGAGAATGTACAATCATATGTATGCATATATATATGTATGTATATATATAGACACACATATATATATAATTTATGTATGTCTCATATATGACATATGTTATATATGTTACAAATGTCATATATATGGCATTTATATCTGTTATAGGGGGATATAGAATAGTCAAGAGACTGGGAGGTAGGTGATGTGGGGGTGATTCTGGATTAGGATCAAGGGCTTATCATGTCATTACTACACATGCATTTGTTATTACACAAAACACGACTCTTCAATAAAATTTGAAAGACTCTATGTGTAGATGAATTTGAACTCAATTCAGGAATTGTTGCTTGTATGTATGTGTTGTCCTCCAAGGTGATTTTCAGTTATCCACCTGGACCCCAGACTGCTCTCCTGTGTGTGGAGTGTGGCTTAACATCTTCAATGGTGTATATGGACCAAAACTATACTACCAGATTTTGTCTCATTCCTCAAAGTTTTAATCAATTTCCTTTGGCTTATTAGTGATTACATTTCTCAAATAAAGGACTTTCAAACAAAGAAACATACCTTAAAATTTCAGCTAAATCCAACATTAGCACATATAATATAACTTTAACAACAGTGAACCACAGAACAGTATTGAAAGTTAACTAATAAACACACAGATCTCCTATGTATACCTTCAGTTTCAATTATAGACTCACAAGTCCTTCTCCACTTACTAGGGCTGTATCAAGAAACATATTCAAAGGTACAGATCAGGAATTTAGGAGGAATGTATAGCTTCCTTCCTGTAGTAATAATACTGAGGAAGCTTCCATCTGCTAAGTATATGCTACATGCCATATGTAAACCATGATGCCTTCAATCATCAAATTCTCAAATTTGGAGAGAAAAAGAAGATAGTCTTTCTATAAGTGAGGTAGATTTGTTTGTTTGTCATTCTGTTAATAACAGATTTTTTGTTGTTGCTTACTCATAGGCTTTTTAAAGCATTGTTGTGTTCAGACAAACAATAGCCCAAACATCTCAATATATAACCAAATGCATTATGGTATCACTGGTCTGGAATTGTAAAAGCTGGATTTCTTCATTCTCAGTCATTTGTTACTGTTGCTTGTTTTCTTTTCAAACTAAAAGAACAAAAGAGAATCCCAAACAAAGATTCTTAGCTTCAATATCAAACCCTGAACAGCAGATAAAAATGAGAAAATCTAGATTCAACCTTGTCTGCTAATAGGAATCCAAACCAAGAGCTAGTGGGGCTCCCATAAGGACTCATTGGGGAATCTATTGAAATTTTGTGCATGCTCAAGTCCTTGTATCTGTAGCCTGGAGATTAGAAATGTTCTTATTTATTTGTTTAATAGTGTCAACCAAATAGTCCTTCAGAGTTTATTGTTAATACCAAGGCAACCACAAAAAACACATCAAGATGAAAATGCTGATGATTGCTGAAATAAGTATTATGGATGTGGGATAGCTTTGTCTCCACAGACAAATGTGTTTGACTTAAATAATTGCAAGACTTTCTTAGAAAGTCTTTGACTTGAAAGGAAAAATGAAGTATCACATGAGCATTGCCACAAAGATTGGGGTAAAACATAGAAACAAAGACAACTTTTTGGATTTGGTTTCCAAACACCTAAATTTTTAGGAATCTGTAGATAATTCTAGGCATAGATAGAATATTTGACAATGTAAGTGGGGCGGGGGCAGGGTTTTCCCCCATCTCTTGAAAACACGCTAGAAAAGATTCCCTTAGAAGGATTGTTAGGGTTGTGTGGGAGGAAAATGGAAAAAGTAGAGAGAGAGGGCTTGCAAAGAGAGTAACCTCGTATCCTACTCCCAAGGCCAAGTCCTGAGCTGAGCCATTCAGGGGACTCCATTCATGGCTACTTGGAATGATATCTCATACTGCTGCTGGTAATTCTGAAACAAATGCTCATTTTGCAAGATGAGGAAAGCTTTAATTCAAAGATGACTCATAAGAAGAGCAAAATAAGGGTAATTCTGAGAATTGTTGGAGTCTAAATGATATTAGGAACTGCTATGTTAGATTATGCAGTGGGCTGGGGGGTACTAGCCAATGGTAGGGTATGTGCTTAGCATGCATGAGATCCTGGGTTTAATCCCCCATTCTAAGAAATAAAAAATGTATATGAAACTCACTTTGAATTTTCATCTACAAGAAATAACCATTATTAATTAAGCCAATGTATTAGGTATTTTGTTATTTGAAATCAATAGCATCTAAGACAACTATTTCTTATTTACTTTCTATGTATGACAAAAGCTTTAGACATAAACTCATCTAGTTTTCATAGCACTCTGCAAAGTGATCATCAATATCCATTTGAAAAATAAGAAAGCCAGAATTGTTGCTCAAGGTGGCAAAACAGGTATTCAGATCTGGGTTCATCAAAATGCAAAGTCTGGACTTTTTTCTTTGTATATCATATTAGCTTCCAATTGTGGAGTCCCAGGTCACTTGAAGATGTTTCATTTATGTTTGTGTTCATGTGTCTCATGCCTTTGCTAACTTTTCTCTGGATGTATTTCCATCCATGGGTGTTTCTTGATATAACAGGACACATAGTGTACAAAGCTCAGTTTTTACTATTGAATCTTTTGGTGGGACTCAGCAAATACAAATCAAAGTTATAATAAAGGATTAAAATGTGTTCTAAAATAGACTCAAATATTTAAGGAATAGAATGGAATGGACTGCATTTAAGGACCAACCTAAATAACAGCATGAAATAGCAGAAAGTGTGGGGGGTTTAGATAGACACAGGTGAAAATCCCAAGAGTAGATGTGCCTAATAGATATGCCACCAAAATTCTACAGAGAATTAAAAAGTATGAAAAAATAGCAAAATTAACAATGGCAGTAATAAATAAAGAGGAGATTATAGTTCAAAATCCAGCTCAATTTTTCATTGACTGCATCAATGAGGAGGAAGGATTGAGAAGTATAATCCCAGATGATGTACCATGTGCTCCATCTAAGAGAATCCCTCTAGAAGATGATTGAAACACTCTAACTAGCCTCCTTCCTAAACACCTAACTCAGGATCATGAAGGGCCACAAAGTCAGAAAAACCTAGAGGTCTTTTATACTTAGGTATGAAATGTTCTCTGAGCTAGTCTAAGCTGGAACTATCTTTCCTCACTCTATGACAGTATCCTAGTCTGTCTTTCTCTCTAATACATGCAGTGGATATAATGTCAAAGACATAGCTCTGCGGGAGAGAGAGAAACTTGGGGGAAAAAACTGTATTGCATGATGTATCACCAGAAAAGGATCTTCTATTAAGGTGTACTTAGTCAGCCAAACAAATGAAAACAGAGGTGGAGGCAGGTTGGAATACTCCTTATTGAATATAGAATGATGACAGAAATGACCAGATTGAGGAAGGGAAGCTCCAGCCTCCATCCAGCAGTCCATTGCTATGAGTGTCTTCCAGAAATCATAAAGGAACCATAAATGTGGACTGTGCACCAACCCCAGACTCCACATTTAGATATGTTAAGGAATGTGGTTGCATCCAAATGGGTTGTGAGAAGGGGAAGGGACAATCCATCCACACTGTCTCATGACAAACCTGGGAGCTGGATAGGAAGATGAATAAACAGGGTGAAATCAACCCGGCAAACCAAAAAAACCACAGGAAGCAATTAAAAACAATTACTGAGGGAAGAATACTCAACAAATATGCTGTGTGTGTGGTGAGAGAACATTTTTGAGAGACTAATAATTCCTTTCCTCTGATGCTTTATTTTTTCCTGAACCTCCCACTTTTGCCCCATTCAGAGAGCTGGACAATTCTGTGCTCCTTGCTCAGGGCAGAGATGGGGCAGAATAAAGTCAGAAACAAAGGAATCTTGTTGATCTTGGCAATCTTGTCAAAACCTAGGTGCTCAAGTAACTGGAGAGGTATGGCCAGAAGACTTGGTGTGAAGGAAAAAGAGATTGACCTTTTTACCCCCAAGGAAGGAAGGAAGATGGTTTGTTCCAGAGAGATGAATCCTGAATTCTGCTTTCTGGAGGAAGCCTGGGGTTCCAAGAGGAAACAGGTATGAGATGTTTAGAAAGAATGGGTGGGTCTTAGTCAGTTTGGCAGAGATTTTGATGCCCCAGCATGACAGGAAAAGATCAAAATATATTATGCGCCCACAAGATGAAAGGCCATAGGAGAGCGAGCCATCAGACTGAACTGAGCAGGCAGAGAAATGCTTGTGATGTGTCTTTCAGTGGTAATTTGTAGGAACTGGTAACAGAAACCAAAAAACAGTTGTAGTATTTTGAAAGGAAACTGCATTAATAAATGATATTGAACACCAGATGGGAGTTCCACACCTTGCATCAAAATGCTGTGGCACCCTATAAGTCACCCAGATCTTACACACAACTCCTGGGCAAGGGGAAAGAGTGTCAAATTACCTGAGATTAAGGTCATGTCAGCTTGGTGGAATGGAAACTCATAATAGGTATTAGGTCAAGTTATGAAAATTACTATAGTGCTCCATTTATCTGCACATCTGAAATGTAGGCTGGGATTACTATTAACTACTTCGGCTATAATTATTATTGCTTTTATATCAGAGACCTTGCACCAAAGTCCCTTCTTTGCCCAATAAAGGATTCTCTTTTTAAATGAATAAAAATAAATTTTGTTGATTATTTTATGCCACTTTTTCACAGTAACTGGAGAGTTCAACGTAAGTTATAATGTGCTAATATAACGACTTCAAGTTTATTCTTGCAACTTAATTCAGGTAGTTCAACAATTCAGTAACAAGGACCCAAGAGTGAGGAAAAAAATGTAAGTGCAGACTTTTTTTTCATCTGTCTCTCATTCCTGTGAGTCAAGGTTACCCAGTGGTGCGAAACCAGAATTCCTCTAAATGAAATACACTTGTATGCCAGTTCTCTGACCTTGGGCTAAATGAGACCAGTAGAAAGATCATTTATATAACTGAAAACCATCTCTAAAAGCAGACAGCTCTTAAGCTGCCTTTCAGATCAAAGAGGGTGTTGGAGAGAAGCTGCTTACAGGCTGGTAGAACACTTTGATGTTCATGGTGTACTCCTTGAAATGAGTGAGACAGGGAGCCTGTGAACGCTCACCACAGCATCTCTTCTGTTTAACTTGCAGAGAAGTTTTTCAACTAACCTTGTGAGACAAATAATTCAAATGACAATGTGTGGCATTATGTTATTCTCTTACAAAAATAAAAGACAGAGATTATTTGCTGCCACAATTTCCAAATGACAATAAAAAATAATTTGTTTCTGATTTTTATTTCCAAAAAGCTTCAGAAGACGTGTGTGTTTGTCTTTCAAGTCATCTGTATAAAATATCACCTTGTGAATTATGGGTTGTTGTTTTCATTCTACTTTTCTTTATAAACCCTCACAAATATTTCACTTGGAGATATTTTATTTAAATGATCTCTTCGTTTGATAATTTTTAATGCTCCCTGTGCATTAAGCACTGAAACATGTGCTTTTCTTGCAGAGATCACAAAGTCACAATCTTTTCCCCCAAGGCTCTCCAAAACCTCTGGGAAACAGTCAGTACTCAGATAATTACAATGAACGTATAATTATAAAGCCTTGTGCTGAAGACTTGAATCTGCTCATGTTGAGTATGAAGTGGCCAGTAGGGAAGATCTCACATACCCACCACCGGTGAGGGTAAGTGTGGCAGACAGGCCATAGAAGTCATATGGCATCCCAGGCTTCCTTTGTAGGTCTTCTCTTTAGAAGAAGCCACTTTTCTGACCTCTCTTGTCCTAGTGCTGGTCCAAGAATTCAAGACCCAGAGGCCCCAGCTGAGAAGACAGGCAGGCTGACAGGTGTCATTAGTAGAATCAGAGTAAATTTTTGAAGATTCAATAGGAGGATCTGCTAGAAAAATACACTGTGCTTTGGTATCCCTGCTGTGGTCCTAGCCAGAAACCAACCACATGTGGATTCCCCACTTAAGAGGTTAATGAAGGCATATTGTTCCTAAAGCCCTGGCTCCTTCCAGAAAAGGCAAAACAAACAAACAAACAAAAAACAAATTCTAGTTAGTCTTGGATCCTGAGATGTCAAGATATTTTTTTAAAATAGGAATCGGGAGCTATTTGAGGGAAAATGAGAGGTATGGACACATCCCTGCTGTTTCCAATCAGTGGTCCCATGTGCCACAGGGATGTCAGTTAACCACAGTCTCAGGCAGAGCTTCCTGCCCCGTGATGGAGGAAACAAAAATCCCTGAAGAGAAGGGAGGAAAGGGGAAGAGTCCTTAGGTGATTGATACTGGGCTTCCACTGTGTCTTGACTGGTGGCCCTTTGGGTTGGTTCTAAATCAGGGTTCTCAACCTTGGCATCATTGGCATTTTGAGTCATAAAATTATATACTGTTGTGAGTTCTGAGTATTGTAAGATGTTCAGCAGCATCTCTGGCCTCTACCCATTTGATGTACGCAGCATCCTGTCTCCTCAATGTGACAACTAAAATGGTCTCTAGAGAGTGCCAGCTCTTTCCTAGGTTTCCTCATTGAGAGCCACTGTTCTATACAAATATGAAAAAATGAAAAGAAATGGAAAACTTTGTTTGAACCCAAGTCTTGTGAAACAGGTTAAACCTTTGCACCAGGGTTCTGTGAAGGGACAGCAGACACGCTGTAGACTCATTGACCCAAGCAAACTTCTTTGGTAGTGACAGAAGATAGAAGATACCAGATAGCAAAAGAGGGCTCCCAAACAAGGAGAGAAATCCCAGTTCAGACAGGGTGAGACTCAGAGAAAAAGGTCAACAACAATAATCCAGTGAAAGAAGATGAGCCAAAGCAGGACAGAACTGAAGCTATTACCTCTGACAAATGCTTTTTCACCAGGTCCCTGATGAGGAAGACCTGGATATTTATATCAGCTTTTAAATGAATATTCTTTATAATTTTTAGATATGTTATCCATAAACCACGTGGGTAGAATTTTCATTCCAAAGTATCCACATTATCAAGAAAGCCTCCTGCTTTCCTTACAGAACATTTGGGGAGTGAAAAGAATCAGATTTTGTTATATACATGTGCAAATGTGCCACAGTGAAAACCGCTATTGTGTACATTTATTGTGCATCAATGAAGTTACTTCAGCTACTGTTTTGATCCTGGGTGAGACCTAATGGAATGTTAGAGTCAGGTACCAGAGTTCTTGGTTTTCCTGGAGCTAAACAAGGTGAACAGCGAGCAGCCTCTCAGTGCTGCTTCTACCTTGCTACTGAGTTAAGAAGTGAGGAAGGGAGTCAACACATCCAGACACTTCTCTCGCCTCCCCTTTGTGACTTATTTCCCTTTTCTATTGTGGCATTGATATTTATTAGAGGATTTTGATGGGATTCACAGGGTTCCTGGGCTCTGCTCCTGTAGCAGTGCTTACCAAGGCCCCGATGCAGGACCCAGTTCTGAGCGGAGGCACCTATTCTTTCCTTTTACCCTTTCCCTATGTTCAGCCCAGCTTTTCCATCCAGGATGTGCAGCTATCTCCAGTCATTTCTTTCCTCTGGATCATTATCACAGAATTTGAGAGTGGAATTAAGTCTTCAAAAGTCTATTTGAAAAAAAAATCTATCTAGTCTAGTAGCTTTCCTGCCACCACAGAAGTGAAAACTGAAGATCAGAGAGGGAAAGTGACTTTTCTTTTTTCTTTCTTTCTTTCTCTTTCTTTCTTTCTTTTTCTTTCTTCTTTCTTTTTTTGTTTTGGTTCAGTACTGGGGATTGACTCAGGGGTGCTTTACCACTGAGTCACATCCCCAGGCCTTTTTAACATTTTATTTTGAGACAGGGTCTCATTAAGTTGCTGAAATTGGCCTCAAGCTTATGTTCATCCTGTCTCAGCCTCCCAAGTCATAGGATTTACAGGCATATGCCACCCTGCCCATCCAGAGAAATGACTTTTCTAAGGAAACCCACCTTAAAGAGAGAATATAGAATATGAGAAAGAACCAAGGATGAAATAACAGGAACACCAACATTTAAAAGATAAGAAGATGAGACTGGCAGAGAAGGAGAATGGGGAAATATAAGTTTGAGAAGAGATAGGGAAAGGGAGGAAGGAAGAGGGCCAAATAGAAGAAAATAGCTAAGAATCCAGTCCTGTGAGAAGGGAAAGCATGCTTTGGACAGAACCTCAGGACAATAATGTGCTGTGGGGAGAAAGACAGCCTGCAGGGGCTGAAGAGGGGGTCAAAGGAAAACTCTGGATCTTGGTGATGAAGAAGTTTTACCTTGGAAAGTAGGAAGGTTTTCATTCTTCCTCGCCTGTCAGAATGTTCCCGAATACTGGTGGAATTGGAAACAAAATAAGCTGACCAGTAACTGTGAACAGCTGTCCTTGGTTGCAACACCACCTCTGGAACTGCAGGATTTCCATCTGGTGGAGTGGACTGGATGGGGCAAAGGGGCAAACAGAGAAGAGACAACTTCAATAATTGCAGTCTTTTCTTTTAATGGAGCGGAATGAACTCTCAGCTATTAGGGAAATATTTACTTTTGCAAATTGTTTTTCTCAAATTTCTGCATCTTATATTTGAGTAGCTGATGAAACAGACTACCTGCTAGTTACATGTGGCAGGGTTATTTTTCTGCCTGGGGGTATTTTAATTCTCAGGGGGAAAAGATGCTATTTCTATAAATCTCAAACATTACATGCATCAGAGAACCTAAAGAAAAGCTTTTATTCTCCTGAGACGAACACAAATAGCTGCAGTTCCTTCTACCTCATGTTTAAAGCCACCTCATAAAATGCTATCACAAATGAGCTCCAAGAATGGTTTAGTGATATAAAGTTTATCTGTGTACAAATACACACACATATTGCATTTTTGCTCCACATGTAGTTTTACTATGCAAAGAGCACTTTGGAAGACTCCATATAGATTTTTTAAGAGAGAGAAAGAGAGAGGAAGAGAAAGAGAGAATCAATTTTATCTATTCATCTGGTTTTTGTTTCTATGATTCTTAGTTGTGTATGTGGTGCAGGGGATCACACCTGGGTCCTTGTGTATGCCACACAACTTCTCCAATGGCTGAGCCACCTCTCCACTCCTCCTTATAGATTTCATTCAATGGAAAACAAACAGGCAAATTAAAGCCCATGTGTTAGTAAATGATTGAGGGAAAAATTTCAAAATTTTCTACTACAAGACTGAAATCTAGCTTTTTGATGATACAATGCTTATTTCCTACTTATTGTTTCCTCTCTCTAAATCAGATAGTCGCTCCCAAATTTAAGGTTATAAAGCAAAACAAAACTTGTGCTTTTCCTTTCTGTGCTGAGAGGTCAGCTTCACACTGTGGAAATGTCACCTTTAATGGTCTCCTGGGAGGGAATTCTCAACCATTACACGTAACCTATGCTCTGTGTTTCCCTGCACAAAGGATTTAGGCCACCTAATTCCAGCTCCACTTTAATATTGTTAATTAATTCTGTCTCTCAAATTAGCCATGACTTTTTTTTCCATTTACATTTTCAATGTGGCCTTCTTTTTGAAAGTCATCCCACTGAGAATTAGGGTTCCATTAATATCCCAAAGCACGTAGAAGCTGTAGTGATTCTGGATGTGTTTGATAGGCCTACAGGATGCTAACTGTCACACAAATCCAGAAGTTATTGTAGCTTTGCATATTAATGGATACATTTGGAATTGAATCATACATGACACCAGAAAATGTAGTTTTGATTCCAGAAATTGTCTTATTTTCCTGGATGTATCTCCAATCCCTGGCAGAGTACTTGGCACATAGTAGACATTCACTAAATATTTTTTAAATAGATGCTGAACTCAAAGAAATAAATACATTCAAAGACAAGCATATTTGGTCTAGTCTAGGTGTCTGATTTTGAGAATTTTTTTTCATATTCCAAAGGAAATTATTATTTAGCCAGACATAAATGGGAACAGTACCCAGGCATCCAAAGCTAATAGCTAAAATAAGGATATGTGGAAGACCTGGCAACATCTATCACTGTGTTGACAAGTAGGATGCACCCAGCTGAGGTCTGGAATGCCAGGTGACAAAGTGAGTCAACTTATTCTTCCAGGTTTGCAAGGGTGTTAGTTGGTGGCAGTTTTAGGTATACACAATTAAATTACAGTTGGGACAAGCAGAGAAAGCAACAGTGGAAAGTTTGCTATGTTGTTTCCAAGACTTGATTTTGACCACCAGCTCTTGACCTTACTTCACTTCCTAAACGCAGGCTACTCTCTGCTCTGCATGGGAGAAAATTAAGGAAATGTGTAATGTTTCACAATCATAAAACCTTTTACAGGTCATCGATTCTTCATGTTGGACAGCATCTATTGCAAAAACAAATTCTTAGTGTCTGAAATTTTAAAAGATGTGAGGATATATAAGTAGTCACTATTGAATTTTTAGGCAGGAGTATCTTGCATTGGCTTGATCATTAAAATAAGAAAAACTCCCAAATCAATTTTTAGAGGAGCCAGTATTGTAACTTTCCTTCAGTTATTCTCAAAGCAATGGGATAGGCAATAGGAAGACCTCCTCTTTCAGTGGACTCATTTAATGTTCCTTATTTCAAGAGAAAAAAAAGAGTAACACAACGGAAACCAAAGTATAAAAACAAAAGCATCATCTGCTCAAGCTATCCAATAAATATCTGCATCATTTCTCAGTGGATGATCAAAATAGTCTTCAAAATGATTGGCAGTATTCTATGATAGAAGAAACTATTGCCTGGTAAACAAAATTTGCAGTTTAAATTCTGACTCAACAATTCAAGTGCCTGTTTAGAAGCAGCCAGTGCACCAAATGTGCAATGCAGGGCAGGTTCTGTAATGGTGCATTTGTTACAGAGCTGACTTGGAGGTGCTACCTCCTGGGAAATCTCTTTCCTCATCAAGCCCGGCTCAGCGGGACTTTTGAGTTGTTTGGAGATTCTTGAAGCCTCCTATCAATGGTAAACAGAGTAAGGTCAGTGGTGGAACTGAGGCAATGTTGCTGATTACATTGCATCAGGGCTCCTTGGGCTCTGAGGAAATTTTGTGACTTGACAAGTTTCAAATGATAATGAATGTGGCTATCCAGTAGTTTGTCTGGCTTATTCACCATTTTATCCCTGAACTTAGCTTATAGTTATCACATATAGTTGCAAAATACATTTGTTGAATAAGCAAATTCTAAACTAAGAAAATTAATGGTGAGAATGTATAGAAAGGAAGAGGAAGAGGACTCTGTAAAGTATTAAAGTTCTTTAGCATGTCTTACCACCAAGGTAGGAAACACAGGCACTGTGAGATATGGGCTTGGGGTCTCTAAATTCTAGGAAATTAACCTGGGCAGCAAGAGAAATTCCCAAGGGGAGGGGAGAGCAGAGGTGAGGAGAGGAGGGGTAGGGAGGGGAGAGAAGAGCAAGAGAAATGTGTTCAATAAAAGGTTCAGAAACAGGAAAGAGGAAATGCAAGCTGAGTGTGTCCCAGCAACAAAGTTTGGAAATATTCTGATTTTGTCAGCCTTTTGGCCTCCATGACTAAAAGACCTGAGCAGAACAATTTTAGAAGAAGAGTGTGGGGACTCATGTTTTCAGAGGTCTCTGTCCAGAGAAGGCAGGCTATATTCCTTAAGGCTGGAGCTGACGAAGAACATTCATGCAGATAAGCATGGTGGAAGAAAGTGACTGAAGACATTCCATGAAGAAGCAGAGAGAACCAGCTAAGCTCAGTTCACAAAATATATGCTCCAAAGGTGCTCCCCCATGGAACCCCCTCCTCCAGCCATACCCTGACTGCCTATAGTTACCAACCATGTAATTACTATCAGGGGATCAATTCACTAATTGGGTTAAAGCTCTCATAACCCAATCATTTCTCCTCTAAACTTTCTTTCATTGTCTCACACATGAGTTTTGGGGGACAACACATATCTATTTCTTTCTTTTTTTTTTTTTAAGACAGAGGGACAGTGAGAGAGAGTATCAATTTTATTTAGTTTTTCATGTGGCTTTCTTTGCTCCGACACTTGTTGTGTAAGTGGTTCTGGCATTCAAACTTGTGTCCTTACTCATGCCAGGCAAGCACCATAACTTCTGAGTCACCACTCCAGCCCTGATACTCCATATCTTAACCATAACATAATTTCTCCGGTCAACTCTCTAGAACAGAAGGAGGCTTTCAAGAAAATGTTAGAGAAAGCCAGGGGTTAGTAGACTCTTCAGGGAGCCATGGCAATTTGGACAAACTTAGAATATAAAAGTTGTAATTATTGTTCTTCCTTCACCTATTGTACTGTGAGTCCATTGAAAGCCTTTCCCTTGTCTAATTCAGGGTTGAATCCCTGGATCTCTAGAAGTCAGAGAGCAAGAATCCAATGTGATTTGGTTTCAAGAGAGCAACATTTTATCAACATTAACCCATTCCCTTCAGTTTCTAGCTCATTGTTCAAATATCTAAGACTCTATAAGACAATCACAAGTTTTGCTAAAAAGGTTTTTCATATATTAACCAGTCAATATTCTTGGTAATAAGAACCCAAATTTATTTCATGTAGCTAGAACAGTTACTGGATCAAAATATATTTCCTAATTCATGTGAATAGCACACAGCAGGGGGAAATCCAGGAGCATTTTGGAAGCCTCAGTACTTTCCATAACTATTAAATTTTACGAAAGATAATAAAGATCTTTGAATGAAAAAGTGGAAAGAAAAAAATTTTCTTTTCCAGATAAATGTTTTCTCATTATGTTGACATGAACTCAAGAAAGCTGAAACTTAGCTGAAATAAGGAAGTACAGTTGTAGATTGCAATGACTATGTATGAGGGTTTCTTGTCAATTAAAGCGATGTGCTGTTTAGAGACCTGCATTTGTGGTCTCATTGA
>PVKS010015145.1:0-46673 GCA_004027875.1 Aplodontia rufa | reverse complement strand
ACTGAGTACATCTCCAGCCCTTTTTACATTGAGATAGGTTCTTATTAAATTTTCCAGGCTGGCCTGGAACTTGCAAACAACCTGCCTGGTTGTCGCCTGTTGAGCCAGCCGCAGGGATTACAGGATTACACCACTGCCATAAACTGAAACCTGTAATTTTTAAACTGTGGGTCATTAACTACATTTTAAAAAATTAGGGCCACTTTAAAAAACTAAAATAGATGTAAGTATGTGCAAGCGATGGTTACATTGTAAGGATACTTTTCCAGCCTTTTCTTTCAAGGGCATTTGTTATTTTGGGGCCCTCCTACCCCTCCGTACTAGGGATTGAACCTAGAGTGATCTACCACTGAACTATATACCCAGTCCTTATTTGTTTCTTCCTTTGAGCCTGCTAAATTGCCCAGGCTGACCTCGAATTTGCGCTTCTCGGGCTATGGCCTCCCCAGACGCCCAGATTATTGGTGTACACCACTATATCCTACCTTGTTTCCAAATTTTTGTTGTTTTTCCCATACTGTGGATTGAATCTAGGGCCACATGTACTTCTGAGCTACATCCCCTTCTTAAATTTTATTTTGGGACATGAGCTCGCTAGATTGTCCAGGCTGGCCTCGAATTTGCGCTTCCCAGCCTCCGGAGTCGTTGGGATTATAAACATGCGCCGGCACTTCCAAGTTTTTTTTAGTGAGTGGATTGGGTCACGTTATAGAAGTGACTAGCGTTTTGAGTGGCAATTAAAAACGTTGCCAAGGAACTACGGTGCGGAGTGCTCAAGGTGGATGTTTAATAGCATGAGGCTCAAAGTGGGAGCTTCGGAGAAGTCCCACGCCTGAAAAGGAACGCACGCGATCGACGCCATCGACTAGTTCAAGGCACGCTCTTAAGATTAAGAGACTGATTGGCCTAACTGAGAAGGTCCCGCCCAAAACGCTCACCCGCCAATGACTGTGCCGCAAGGGTAGGGCGGGTCGGTCAGGGGCGGGGCGAGCCTCGCGCTGGCTCCTTAAGTAGCGGCTGCGTGGGCGCCTTAGCAGGCGGCTTCTACGACGGCACTGTTGGGTGGTGCAGAGCCTGATAGGTCGGACGCACAGGATCTTCTCAGAACCATGTCTAAGCAGGAAGCAGGAGCCAACGCTTCTCCTTGGGTCGTTGCTTCCCGGCGAAACTCAACTGTGTCCCGGACTCCAGAAAGGCGGCCCGCGGAGGAGCCGAATCGAAGAGGTCGGGGAAGTAGTAGGGGCGGCAGAGGTGGCGGCTGGAGAGACCCCTCTGGCCTCCCTGAGGCTGTGGCTGCTGGTCGCGGGGAACCGCCGCTCTGCTTTGGATTCAAGAATGACCTGGTTGGAGCAGTGATCGGTGAGAACAGGAGAATGGGTGTGGCGGGGAGGAATAGGAAGGAATATGGGTGTGGCCCAGACAAGAGTACCCCTCCGCATTTGCTTTTCCACCTATCAGCTGCCATGTCATAAGAACCAGATTTTTACCTGGAATAATTTCTTAAAACCTTCTGGGGCTAGAGTGGTTTAATGCATATTTCGATATTTTATAGAAGTGTTTTGGGGAGAGCAACTCCTAAAAAAGAAGGATGCTAAGAAGATCAGGTCTTACGCCAGACAGGTTACCTCCAAATGGATCACTTCTCAACACTTAGTAGTGGCTCTAAAGTGAGGCCACAGTGCTACAGTGCACTTTGGATTTCTACTATTGTGTGAATGTTGTGAGCGCTTGCGCATGTGTGGGGGGATTGAAGCCAGGACTTTAGTGAATGCTAAGTACACACCGCATCACTGAGCTCTCCCCAGCTCCTGATCCAATTTTTTTTGTTTTGTTTAATCCTTTTTTCCCTTATCACAAGACCGCATGTATCTTCTAGTAACTTTATTATTTTACCTGGAAAAAAATTTTTTGATACCAGGAATTGAAACAAGAGGCACTTAACCACTGAGACACATCCCTAACACTTTTTTATTTTTTACTTTGAGACGGGAACTAAGTTGCTTAGGGCCCCCACTACATTGCTGAGGCTGTCTTAACTTCCAATCTTACTGCCTCAGCCTTCCAAATTACTGCACTCAGCCCGATTTACTTGTTTTAACTGACAAAAGCATATCAAATTTATTTTTTCTTTTGGCAGTGCAAGAGATGGAACCCAGTGACTCATGAATGCTAAGCAAATGCTCTATTAATCCACAAACCCAGACCCACTTTATTAGGCTTTTTTATTGGTGCATTATTGTGCATACTGATGGCATTCATTATTACATGCTTGCACATGAAGACAGTAGAACATAATTTGGCCAATTTCACTCACTGCCCAGCACTTTCCATCTCCCTCCCCACCTTCCACCCTTTCCCACCTTATTTTTTTTTAAGAGAGAGAGAGAGAGAATCAATTCTTATTTAGTTTTTCATGTGGCTTTTATTGCTACATGACTTCTTTGTGTATGTGGTGCTAAGGTTTGAACTCAGGTCCTTGCACATGCTGGGCAAGTACTGTAACTACTGAGCCACCACTCCAGCCTGACTTAATTTGTTTTTAAGTGTACAGTACAGTATTTTTGGAGGTGTGATCACTTTTATTGGGATTTTTGAGAGCAAAAGAAGGATAAATTAACACCTATCTCTCCAAGTGAAGAGATCTGTTTCCAAAGGACTCCACATTAGGAAACTCCTCAAAGTACATACAGTACAGTATTAAAAGGACAAAGTTGCACACCAGATCTCTGAAACTTGCATGACTGAAACTTTACGTATTGTACAACTCTCCACTTCCCTGGTTCCCATTCCTGGCAACCACCATTCTGTCCGAGTTTGGTATCTTTAGATAATTAAATATGTAGTTATTAAGTCATTGTCTTTGTAATTGGCTAATTTTTTTAAAGAAAGAGGGGACAGAGAGAGAGAGAGAAGGAGAGAAGCAATTTTTATTTAGTTTTTCATGTGACTTCTGTTCCTCTGGGACTTCGTTGTGTACGTGATGCTGGGGTTTGAACTTGAGTACTTGCACATGCCAGGCAAGCACCGTAACCACTGAGCCACCTCTCCAGCCCCCTAATTAGCCCATTTTTAATGTCCTCAAGCTTTATCCACTTTGAAGCATGTGACAGGATTTCTCTTTTAAGGCTGAAAGATATTCCATTATTGTGTATGTATTACGTTGTTTATCCATATATCCATTGCTAAGCACTTGGGGTTGATTCCAACTTTTTTTTTTACATATAGATCATTAAGCTTAGAATTTTTTTAAGAGAGGAAAGAGAGAGAGAGAGAGAATAAATTTTTATTTGAGCTTTTCACATGGCTTTTGTTGCTCTGACACTTAGTTGTGTACGCGGGTGCTGGGATCTGAACCCGTGTACTTGTGCATTGCCGTAACCGCCAAGTCGCCACTCCAGCCCTGATTCCACCTTTTGACTATTGTGAAAAATGCTTCTATAAACGTGGGAGTGCAAATATCCCTTTGATACCCTGCTACAGTTCTTTTGTTACTCTGAAGGGGGAATGCAATGTATTCCTGAGGTACATACCTGGAACACCCCCTCCTTTTCTTTATTTTCAGTCCACTGGAGATTGAACCCAAGGGTGCTTAACCACTGAGCCACAACCCCAACCTTTTTATTTTTTTATTTTGAAACAAGGTCTCACTAAGTTGCTTAGGGCCTTGCTAAATTGCTGAGGCTGACTTTTAACTTGTGAGCTTCTTGCCTCAGCCTCCAAAGCCACTAGGATTACAGGCATGGGCCACCATTCCTGGCTCCCTACCATCTTTTTAAATTTTATTTTTTGTACTGGGGATTTAACCAGGGGTGCTTTACCACTGAACTACATCCCCAGTCCTTTTAATTTTTTGTTTTGAAACAAGGTCTCACTAAGTTTCTTATTTTAAGAGAGTGGGAAAGTGGGAGAAAGAGAATCAATTTTATTTAGTTTTTCATGTGGTGTTCCTTGCTTTGACACTTAGTTGAGTACGTGGTGCTGGGGTTTGAACTCATGTCCTTGTACATGCCAGGCAAGCGCTGTAACCACTGAGCAACTGCTCCAGCCTTCACTAAGTTTCTTAAAGCCTTGCTAAATTGCTGAGGCTGACCTTGAACTTGCTATCCTCCTGCCTCAGCCACCCTAGTCACTGGGATAATATGCATGCACTACCACTCACAGCTATTGACCATTTTTTTAAAACTGAATTTTTATGTGGCGGTGTTGGTGAGAGATTAGTTTTTTGTATGTGTTGGGATAGGGTCCTTAGTCTCAGAGAAAGAAACCTCTGACCACCCATGAAAATTTGTGATACTTGGAAAATTTGGAATAGAAAACTTACCTCTTTCTAAACAAAATAATTACTGCACTCTAGGAACCTTTCTTGGAATGATTTGGTGACAAGATAGCCAAGGTTTTTTGAGGAAAATAAGTCTAAATCCCCCCCTTTTCTTTAAGCGCGAAAGACAGTGTGAGAGAGAGAATAAACTTTTTATTGAGTTTTTCACATGGCTTTCATTACTCTGACACTTAGTTGTGTACGTGGGTGCTGGGGTTTGAACCCGTGTACTTGCACATGCCGGGCAAGCGCCATAACTGCCGAGCCACCGCTCCAGCCCTAAATCCCCTTTTGATTTTAACTTAATAATATTCCTTTACTCTTACTTTGAAAAACAGGTCGTGGTGGGTCAAAAATAAAAGAAATCCAAAATACAACAAATACCAGAATACAGGTAAGTCATCTGTTTTTTGTTTTTGTACTGTGGATTGAATCCAAGGGTATTTTATCAGAAATGCATGCCCAGTGGTTTTATTTTTTTCTAATATAGGATAATCTTTAATTTTATATAAAAAGAAAAAGCCCTATAAGCAACTAAACACAAAATGTGTGTTTTAGTCACCTTTTTTGTCATTGTGATTGCATTTTTTTTTTTTTGAGACAAGGTCTGAGTTGATGAGGGTATTGCTAAATTAGTACGGTGACCTCAAACTTGACATCTTTCAGCCTCAATCACTGGGATTAGTTATACACCACATGCCCAGCTGTCACCTGTGTTCTTAAACCCTGAAAGCATAGTATCTAACTCTAGTTTCTGCCCAGTTATTAACATACTGCCAAAGCTCTTCATGCTGATACTGTGAAGAACTTACCTGAGTCGTGGACTGTTCAAAGTGTAGGTTTTGTGACTCTCAGAGGCATAATTTTTTTTTAAGGGGGAAAGATTTACTTTGACTCCTGATTTCAGAGGTGTCAGTCTATAGTTGCTTGGTCACTTTGCTATGGGTCTGAGGGCCAGGCATCTTGGTGGGGAAGGAGAGGTGAAGCAAAGCTGCTCACCTCATAGCAGCCAGGCAAGAAAGAGAGAGGAAGGAAGTCAGAGATATAAATCTTTTTTTTTCTAAAGAGAGAGAGACAGAGAGAGAGAGAGAGAGAGAGAATCAATTTTATTTTTTCATTTGGCTTTCATTGCTCCGACACTTTGTGTATGTGGTGCTGGGGTTTGAACCCGCGTCCCTGTGCATGTGAAGCAAGGACCAAAACGGCTTAGCCACCACTCCAGCCCCAGAAGTATAAATCTTTAGATTTGATCTCCATTTAAGAATTATCTGTGGGCCAGGTGTGGGGCACATCTGTAATCCCAGTGGTTCTGGAGGCTGAGACAGAAGGATTCAAAGATCAGATCCAGCCTTAGCAACTTAGCAAAACCCTGTCTCAAAATAAAAATAGTGGGATGTGGCTCAGTGATTAAGTACCCCTGGGTTAAATCTCTGGTGTCCCCCCTAAAAAAGAATTACATATGTGGGATATTCATCATACCCCTAATGACTCCCTGCCTGAACCCCTGCCCTCAAACCTTGACTGGCTCCTGGGTTCCCAGTGTTAGTGAAGTGAATGGTATCATCATTTACTGAGTTCACAAGCCAGAAATCTGATTGTCCTCTGTGGCAGCTCTCTCCTTATCTACCATTGAGTCTTGTCTGTTCCCTGTATTTGCAAGGAAAATGTCATTTGTGTTTTCCCTTAATTGTCCATCCTGCCTCCATTCTGGTCCGCCTCTAACCATTATTTAGTGGGGTCAGAGCAGTCTTTCTAAAACACAAATTGTGCCAGGCATGGTGGCACGTACCTATAATCCCAGGGCTGTAATCTCAGAAGGCTGAGGTAGGAGGGTCATAAATTCAAAGCCAGTGACAGCAATTGAATGAGGCCCTAAGCAACTTAGCAAGACCCTCTCAAAAACAAAATGAAAAAAAAATGCTGGGAATGTGACTCTGTGGATAAGTGTCCCTGGATTCAATCCCCAGTATCAACACACACACACACACACACACACACACACACTCACACTCATACTCTCTATGTTCATGTTCCTTTCCTGCATAAAACCTATCATGGTATCTTAAGACTTATGTCCAGACTCCCGCATGGTCCTCTTGACCTGGCCTGTTTAACCTCGTTACTCCCTCTTGAGCATTACCACTCACTTCCAGATGCTCTCCTGTTATTGTTGCCTCCTTATGAGTAACTTCTGCTCGTCTTTCAGGTCAGCTTAGATCTAATGCCTCCTGCTCCCCTGCTCCCCTGCTCCCCATTCTATGTAGGTTTCCCTTTTTTGATGTCATAATATCAACCTTGTTAATTGACCTCCATAACAGGATATATATGCAAGTAAAGAACTGCATGAACTTAGAGTTTTACATAAATAACCTTGTAGTTCAATAAATTTTTGTCTAAGCCAGGCCCAGTGACATAGGCCTATAATCCCAGTCAATCAGGAAGCTGAGGCAGGAGGTTCACAAGTTTGAAGCCAGCATGGGCAACTATATTGACTGAGACCATCTCAAAATAAGAAAAAGGACTGTGGATGTAGCTTAGTGGTAGAATGCCTCTGGGTTAAATCCCCAGTACCAATAAAATAATACAAAAATGTAAACTTATCCACATAACATAGTTTAACCCATTTCATCCCTACAATTCTGTAAGACAAGCCTAACAAAACAAGAACCATCTTTTAGATGAGAGAACTCAGACTTAAAGTAGTATCACCTGTCAAATAAATAAATGTTCTAATTTTCTCTCTAACATTTACTGAATTATTATATTTTTGCCATACTGGGGATGGAACCAAGCAGCCCCTACCACTGAGCTATATTATCCCCAGACCTTTCTTTTTTTTTAATTTTGAAAAAGGGACTTACTAAGTTGCCCAGACTGGCCTTGAACTTGATATCCTCCTGCCTTGGCCTCCTAAATTGCTGGAATTAGAGAGGAGCAGCACACCCAGTCTAAATTAATTTTCTGTCAGTTTTTTTTAAAGAGAGAATGACAATGAGAGAGAAAGAGAAACAATTTTATTTAGTTTTTCATGTGGTTTTCATTGCTCCAACACTTCATTTTGTATGTGGTGCTGTGATTTGAACCTGCATCCTCATGCATGCCAGGCAAGTGCCGTAACCACTGAACCACTGCTGACATCCCTAACTGTCAGCTTCTTAATTTACAGATTATCCTACTTCCCGCCATCCATTTACCTCTGGGTATATCCCCGTGAGGATGTAACTAGCCTTCCCTTCACTTGAGAAATTTAGATATTGAACTGTAGCAATACTGTATTCTATTATACTGTATGAAGTTGAGTAATTGGGATAGGTGTGAGGGGATTTCATTCTTATCTGTTCTTCTTATGCCCAGATAATAAAAGGAAATCCAGAAGCAGAAGTCAAAATTTTTGGCAACAAAGTGATGCAAATAAAAGCAAAGGCAATGATAGAAAATTTTGTCAAAAAACAAGAAAATTACAATCCAGAACGCAGAGTTGGTAAGTAATTTTTGTCCACTGAAGCTCTTTAAAGATTCAAAATTTCTTCATTTTAAGCCATTATACCTGATTCCTGATAAACAGATTTAGATTTCCATAATTAGTCATATTTTTTAAAGAAGCCCAGATCACTTTGTTTACTCAAATTAAAACTTCATATCTGTAGTTAAGTCTAGCTTTACTTTGAGCTACAGGTCATTGAAAATAAGACTTTAATACACTTACTGCTATATTAATGTTGAGGATTGTTCCAGGGCTTCTGACTCTGGTCTCTTCCCTAGATCCAGGAATGACTTCGAAAACTGCTTAAATCATTTGAAAATTTAAAAATCACATCTGTTTAGAGGAAAAGCCATTGTTGAACCATATCCAGATGCAACATAGAAGTAAAAAGAATAGAAACTTGGGTTCAGATGGCAGAATTTCCCCCTCTTTAGTGTTCCTTGGAAAGGAACTTTACCTCTAAGAAGCCATCATTTTATTAGTCAATGTAGGGTAATGTCAGCTCCACAGGAGTGTCATAAAGATTAGATAATGTCACATACTGAACTCTTCATAATTTCTTTCCTTTCACCAGTAAATTAAATTTTTCATAAGGTCATAAATGATGACAAAAGCCAGGATCAGATAGTCATGGTATGGTAGTATTCCCTCTCTCCTCTCTATCTTTGCTAGGTATCTCCTTGTACATGCTAGGTATCAAAACCTCCAAATTCTATATTTCAATCATTGTTTTTAGGCTTTTGTGTGTGTGTGTGTGGGGGGGGTACTGGGGATTAAAATATAGGGTCTTGCACCTGCTAGGCAAGTGTCTACCACTGAGCCACATCCCTAGCACTTTTTTATATTTTATTTAGAGACAGGTCTCTCTAAGTTGCTTAGGGCCTTGCAGAGTTGTTAAGGATGGTTTTGAACACAACATCCTCCTTCCTCAGCTTCCTGAGTCACTGAGATTACAAGGAATGTGCCACTGCACCTAGTCTCCTTAGCCATTTTTTAAATATTTAATTGTAGTTTGAGACAGAATCTTGCTAAGTTGTCCAGGGTGGCCTTGAACTTGATCCTCCTGCCTCAGCCTCCCATGTAGCTGGTATTACAGGTATGCATCACCTAACACACCTCTCATTCTTAAATAGAATAGAAAAATAGCTTTAAGGATTTTGTGCAGGCAGAATTTATTGTAATACTAATTTGGTGAAAATATTTTTAACAGATATTGTTGCATTCCAACCTTCTGTTGGAAGGAATGTAAGCACAAATGATAGTGTTACAGAAGAGCAGCCATTGATAGATTGGGATCAAATTCGAGAGGATGCCGTGAAATGGGAAAAAAAAAAGTGGGCAGGTCAGTGCTGCATCCTAAGATTCATAATTCATATTAATTTCTTTATGCGGTGTAAGTGCCTTATTTTTAGTAATGAAATCTAAATGAAAAATAGTAAGACTTAAATTTGTCATTCATCTCTAGAACATATTTATTTCTATATTGTCTGTGCTATTTCCATTTTATAAATGGAAAACTAAATATTAAGATTATGCCTTATTTGAGGTAACTCATTTTGAAAACTTAAGAAAAAAGGAGGAAAATCAGGCCCAAGGGTTAAATGTGAAGTGACTAAATATGCCAACCCTGAGTTAACATTGTTGTGGTGGTAGTTCACCAAAATTTTATTTTGGAGTGACCTTGCTGACAATAATCAGAAAAGGGGAAAATGGTTAAATCATAAGAATAATTAATTGAGATGGGGGTTTTTGTGGGGAGGAGTTGGTTACAGTGCTGGGACTTAATCTTATGAGTGTCCCACCAGGGTCTTGCTAATTTGCCGAGGCTATCTTGTGATCATCCTACCTCAGCCTCCTGAGTTTGCTGGGATTACACTAATGCACCACCCATCAAGCATTTTTAAACTTTTATTTATTTATTTATGAATTGTAGAGGTTAAACCCAGGGGTGCTTACCACTGAGTCAAGTCCCCAGCCTTTTTTATTTTTATTTTGAAGAAGGATCTTACTATGTTGCTTAGGGCTTCACTAAGTTGCTGAGGCTAGCCTCAAATTGCCATTCTCTTGCCTTAGACTCTAGTCACTGGGATTACAGGCGTGTACCACCACCCTCAGTTATTTGATTTTAAATGAAAGTTCTCACATAGTGTATTAGATCTTGCTATAGTGTTTCATAGTAATTCAGATACTAATCAGGGCTATCAGTGAGGCTACTGCATCTTTTTAAAAAAATTTTTATTAGAAGCATATAGAGATACAATTGAGGGGGAAACATTATCAAACCATCAGTAACCAATAATACTGCATCTTTTATGTTAAATTAAAAAGTAATGCACCAGAATAGGAGGATCAAACTATTAGGGACTAACATTATTGGTCAATACATCTATCTGCATGTTAAGTTTCCAGAGCTTCCTTGACAATAGATCTGTTGGGAGATTTGGTATGAGAAGCCAAAGAAAGGATTTAAGTTTGCAAAAAGTATAACAGGCATTTAAGATGTAGTTTCTCAGAGAGTACAATAAGAATGAAAACTTATTTCATAAAAAAAGTGTAGTATGGACTGTTAAGTCTGTGTTTGGGGGCAAACCATCGTAAATCGTGTTGGCTTTCTAGATTGTGAAGCATGCTTTACTGTCTTTAGTTGAAACTTCAATATTAAATGTCTCTTCCCTGGGTGAAAAATGACAAACCAAAAGGAAATCTCTTAAGACTGACATAACCTTTGGTGGCAAAGCATAGAACTGTCTAAAATTACCCATATGTATGGCAAATTTATTTACATTTTTTGTTTGTTTCTGTAGCTTTGAATAAATGCTAATGAAATGTAAACGCTTACTTATCAAAGTTTGGATTTTCATCTTTATCCCAGATTTACCTCCAATTAAGAAAAACTTTTACATCGAATCAGCAACAACAAGTTCAATGTCAGAAGCACAAGTAGACAACTGGAGGTATGTAGTTTTTTGTTAACTGGTTAAGTGTTTTTTGTATAATTGTTATTTTTATTCTTTAGGCAAAGATGGAAATGATTGCATTGATGACTATACTTGCATTCAAATAAAAATGAAAACTTTCCATGTTTATTCAAATGAAAACTTGGTTGCATCCTACATATTGTAGAACATTAGTATCCAATAAAATACTGCAATCATGGAAAATGGCTTATATTTGTGTCTAGAGTAGACATATAGCGATTGAGCACTTTCAGGTGAGACTAGCATAATCTGAGGAACTGAATACAATCGTGCAGCTAACAATGTACAAGTCATTAATGGACTGCATATATGATGGGTGGTCCCTTAAGATTAGAAGATTATAATGGACCTAGCCAGGTGTACAAATCTGTAATCCCACTGTATCTATAGGCTGAGGAGAGAGAAAGGATCTCCCTAAATTGCTTATGGCCTCAGCTGAAATGCTGAGGTTGGCCTTGAACTTGGGATTCTCCTGCCCACCCCCCCCTTTTTTTTTTTAAATAAAGGGCCTTGCTAAATTGCTGAGGCTGACCTTGAACTTACAATTCTCCTGTCTCAGCTTCCCTAGGTGCTAGAATTAGACATATTTCACAGCACCTAATCAATGGCAACTTTTCAAAAGTTGCCCAACATGATGGCTTATGCCCAACATCCCAGCTCCTGGGGAGGCTGACACTAGAAGGATCACAATTGTAGGCCATCCTGGACAACTTCATGTAACCCTGTCTCAAAATAAAATGAAAAGGGCTGAGAATATAAATCAATATAGAACACTTGTCTACCATGTGGGAGGCCCTGAGTTCAAATTCCATATTGCAATTAAATAATTTTTTAAAAATCTGTTATAAAACTAAGAATGGTATAGCAGAAGGAAGGTGGAGGTATGGGGTTTAACCTTGGGCAAATGACTAATCCTAAGATTGTCTGTTAAGTGTGAATAATTTTTTAACACAGTTGTTTAGCATTAAGAAAATATAGAACAACACAGGCTCTCAAATGTTTGCCAGATCTGGTTTTGAATTATGAAACAAGATTTTCAGGTTCTATTTTTCAAAATGTCTCATCCATGAAACTTACTGCCCAACTCAATATTTTTTCCCTTCTCTCTGCAAGTATTCTCAGACTAGTGGAAGATGGATTTCTGTTTCTATTTCTTAGTATATTTCACTAATTTTCTAGCAGTCTGGTTTTCAACATTTGCAGTTGAATTTCTAAATATGACATTATTGGATTTAAAAAAATTCTTGGATTAAAGTGACCAAAGCCATTAATCCTTTTTTTTCCTATAAAGGAAGGAAAATTTTAATATAACGTGTGATGACTTGAAAGATGGTGAAAAACGTCCTATCCCCAATCCTACCTGTAAATTTGAAGATGCTTTTCAATGTTACCCTGAAGTTATGGAAAATATTAAAAGGGCAGGTTTCCAGAAGCCAACACCAATTCAGGTACCCTTTCCTTAATTCTAGTATCTCACTGAATGTTTTCCCCCAAACAGTATCTGTTCCATGTTAAATCACCAGAGAGCAAGTGTCCCTCCTGCCACTACCACCAGTGCTTTGCATTCAAAATTATTGAATGAAGTATGGCGCTGGGAGAAGAGGAACAGAAAGACATGAGAAGAAGAGTTATGCTTTTTGTTTTAGTGCTCATCGTTTTGTTTTTTTTTTTCCAGTCACAGGCATGGCCAATAGTTCTACAAGGAATAGATCTTATTGGAGTAGCACAAACTGGAACGGGGAAGACGTTGTCCTATTTAATGCCTGGATTTATTCATTTAGACTCCCAACCAGTGTAAGAATTCTTTTGGCTGGGTTCTCTTTAGGGGTTTCATAGCTATAGACACCAAAAGTGTAATGAAGTTTCTGTTGCATTAGTCAAAAGAAATGCCTTGGGTCAAGCAAGATGCAAGCAAGGATGCATGTGTACAGTGCTGATGAAAGTATAAATTGGCAACATATTTTCAGGAAGTAATAGGTGATATCTACAAAAGGCTTTTTAAGGAGTTTTGTTGTTGTTGTTGTTGGTTTTTTGTTTTTGTATCAGGGATTGAACCCAGGGTTGCTTAACCGCTGAGTCACTTCCCCAGCCCGTTTTATTTTTATTTTGAGACAGGATCTCACCATGTTGTTCAGGCTGGCTTTGAATTTGGTGTCCTCCTACCTCAGCCTCTGGAGCCACTAGGATTATAACCATGCCTGGCTACAGAAGCCTTTGTGGAGAAACATTATTGATTTCAAATTCTTTGAATTATCATGTCCAATACAGTTCTCTCTACAATGAGAAAATGTTTCACTTTTTTTTTAAGAGAGAGTGACAGTGAGGGAGAGAGAGAGAAAGTGAGAAACAGTTTTATTTTAGTTTTTCATGTGGCCTTCCTGTGTACGTGGTGCTTGGGTTTGAACTTGAGTACTCTCGCATGCGAGGCAAGCACCGTATCTGCTGAGCCACTGCTCCAGCCCAATGTTTCACTTTTTTTTTAAGAGAGAGAGAGAATGAGTTAATTTTATTTATTTTTTCTTCTGGTTTCAGTTTTTCTGACACTTCATTGTATATGTAGTGATGGGGTTTGAACCCAGGTTACTCACACATGCCACCACACATTTTAAACGAAAAGGCCATGGTAAATGAAAAAGTGGATATTTGGGACATTGAAGTTTTTTTATTGTTATTTTATGGGAGAGGGCAAAATGTTTATTCGAGGTCAGGAAGAACCTTTTTTTGGGTGGGGGGTGTACTGTGTGTTGACCCAGGGACCCTTAACCATTGAGCCACACCTCAAGCCCTTTTCTCATTTTTTATTTTATTTTTTTGGGACACGTTCTTGCTGAATTGCTTAGAGTCTCACTAATTTGCTGAGGCTGCTTTGAACTTGTGATTCTCCTGCCTCAGTCTCCTAAGCTGCCGGGAATACAGGCATGTGCTACAGCACCCACCCAGCATAGGCTCGGTCTTAAAATGTGCTTTAACAGCAGTTATGACAGAAGCTTGCAAATGGTTTATTTTATGCAGAGAAGAGGGAAGAATCTGGCATTGATTGTTCTCCATTTAAACTATGACCTAACTCTATCTCAGGATTTAACTGTGTTTGGAACACTGGGTTTTTATGTGTATGATTCGTCCTCTACTTCCCCAATTTATGGTAACTATTGCTTTTGTGATAAAAAAGAATTTAAAAATCTATTATAACATTAGCTTATTCTATTTGGCATACGAATAATCGTAAACCAGTCTATAGTATACTGAAGGACAATTTACCCATACCTGACAAGGCAGAGGGTCTCTCTGCATATCATCTTTGGCATATGTTGCTATAAATTACATACTAACTGTACCATGCTTCTGAGATATGCAATCAATTTTTCTTTCCAAAGAATTAGAGAAAAAAGGAATGGACCTGGCATGTTAGTCCTTACACCAACTCGGGAACTCGCTCTTCAAGTTGAAGCTGAATGTTCTAAATATTCATATAAAAATCTCAGAAGGTAAATCATTTCTTTGGCCATTTCTGTGCCAGTATCATAAAATATTTATTTGTGGTGCTGGCGGACCTTAACCAGGGGTTTGCATATACAAGGGAAGTGTTCTACAGTGCTCAGATTTCCCCAGACCTATAAATTATGTATTAATGGGGTACCATGTGATATTTCAATACATGTATTGATAAAAACATGCCTGTTTAAATCAGGGCAGACATCTTTCCTCAAATTTACGTTCGTTCATTCATTTGTATGTTTGTGCCTTGCTGGGGATTGAACACAGGGTGTGCTACCCCTGACCTATTATTACAAGCTCTTTTCTACTTTGGGACAGGGTCTCACTAAGCTGACTGTTGGTCTGGAATTTGCCATCCTCCTGCCTCAGCCTTGTGTGTCACTAAGATTAAGGAGTGATACTTTTAGTAATTTTGTAAATTCATACATCCTTTAGCTTTGCACACATTTAGAAACTGAATGGCTCAATGTGGTTTAGGCATTTACCCCACCCCTGATCTGATTAACAATAGCTATGTAGTAGGGTCAAATAATGGTACATCGTTCTTAGTTTGTACCATTGTGAGTTGGAGTTTGTGAATAGTTTTTAGAAAAGTTTCTGATACTCTTATTTCATCCTGTTTTATACCCAAAATAATTAAGTTGGTTCAGATTTTCAGTTATGGCATACTCTTTATCTAAACATGAATCTCTGGATTTTTTTTAAGTGTATGTGTATATGGTGGTGGAGATAGAGATGGACAAATACAGGATGTTTCAAAAGGTGTAGACATCATTATTGCAACTCCTGGAAGATTGAATGATCTGCAAATGAATAACTTTGTGAACCTGAGAAGCGTTACCTACTTGGTAATCATGTAGGGTTTGGGGAAATTTGGGAGGAAAAAAAACGAACACTTGTCTAAAATATTTTTAGAATGGCTGTCTTAATGGTTTTTAATTCTAGAAATATTTCCATTCCCTTTAGGATGTTGAAACAATTGGGAAATGTAGTTAATTACAAAGGAATTATTAAATTCTACTTAGATATTTTAGGTATTTAAATAATAAGTAGATTTAAAATATTGGAAAGGTAACAAACTAATCTGTTTTCTTATGACTTCAGATGGCTTGATTATTCTGATCTTATAGAAATTAAAGCAGGAGAAATGAGAGGTGTTTTTATTTTATGAACTGAGGATTGAATCCATGTGTATTTTACCAATGAGCTATATGCCGGGACCCTTTCTTTGTTTTTGTTTTGAGAGAGAGTCTAAGTTATTGAGGGTCTTGCTAAGTTACTAGAGGCTGGCCTGGAACTTTACAGCGCTGCCTAAGCCTCCCAAATTGTTGGGAATACAGGCATGCACCACCACACACAACAAAATAAGTGCTGTATTTGTAAGGAAAGCTGAAGTGTTAGCTAACTCTCATCTAATCAGCCACACCCTTAATCGTGAATGCAGGTTTTAGATGAAGCAGACAAGATGCTGGATATGGGATTTGAACCCCAGATAATGAAAATTTTGTTAGATGTACGCCCTGACAGACAGACTATTATGACAAGGTAGGTATGATTAATTATTTTGTGCAAAATAGAACTCTGGGTTAGAATCTCATTCTGATTGGTTGATTGCTCCAGAATATTTTAGAACTATTAGAAAGTATTTTGAGATCCGTAGGTGAAAGAGAATATCATGTCATCACTTAGTTTAACAGCACAGTGCAAGTATGACTGCATCATTGTTGACTAATAGTGTACTTGACTATTCCTAAATTACAGAAGGATTTCTGTAGAAGCATTTACTTCTCATGGAAAGAGCTTAAAATTAAATGAGGAATCACCTGTCCTTAGAGATAAAGATTTGATTACTAAATACTTTTTGCCAAAGATAAAAGCATTGCAAAAGCAGTAAGTCTTTATAGATCACTCTACATTTAAATAACAATTTCTTCTGGGTTTATATCCTTATCTTCATTTAAATTAAGGGCAGTATAAAATTGAGGAAATACAGTAAATCCCCTCACTTTTTTTCTATAATCTTGCCATTTCATCAAGTGAAATTTGGTTTTATTGTAATTACTCTGAAAGTACAAAATGTGTGGTGTTTTGATTTATTTATTCATTTAGGTACTAGGGATCTAACCCGGGGATACTTTACCACTGTGCTACATCCTCCAGCCATTTTCTATTTTTTTATTTCGAGAGTGTCTCACTAGTTGCTGAAGCTGACCTCAAACTTCTGATCCTCCTGTCTCAGCCTCCTGAGTCTCTGGGATTATAGGCATGTGCCACTGATATCGGTGCTTTCATTATTTATATGTGACTGGAGAAACATTTTGTATATGCATGGACCACTGCACTTAATATATAATTTTTTGTTCTGTTTTTGTTTTTTGTACTGGAGACTGAATCAAGGAGTCTTTAACCACTCAACCACATCCCCAGCCATTTTTTATTTTATTCTTTGTATAGTACATGAACTTATTTTTTCATTTTATTTTACTTTGCGACAGGGTCTCACTAAGTTGATTAGGACCTCACTAAATAGCTGAGGCTGACTTCGAACTTTGAGATTCTCTTGCCTCAGCCTCCTTAGTTACTAGGATTGCACCACCATGCCCAGTTCCTTCATTTTTTACTTTAAAACTGGGTCTCACTAAGACTGGCCTCAAACTTGCAATCCTCCTGCATCATCCTCCAAGTTGCTGGAATCACAAGTATGTGTCACCATGCGCAGCAAAATGATACCAACACTTGGTTGACACTGTATGAAAAATATTAATTATTGTGTTTTGGTTAGCGTTAATTTCTTTCTTTCTTTTTTCTTGTGGTGCTAGGGATTGAATCCAGGGCCTCTCACATGCCAGGCAAGTGGTCTACCACTGAACTACATCCCCAGCCTTTTTAATTTTAAGACAAGGTCTCATTAAGTTCACAAGGCTGTCCTCAACTTGTGACCCTACCGCAGCTTCATTAGTAGTAGCTGGCATTACAGGCATGTGACACCATGTCTAGCTGTAAAAACTTTTCTTTTCTTTCTTTCTTTCTTTTTTTTTTTTTTTAAGGAGAGAGATAGCAGAGCTGAAGAGGTAGTTTCGCCGTTTCGGCGTTTGCGTGGCATATGCTGGGATGCAGATTTGAGCCCCAGCACCACATACACAACGAAGTGTTGCAGCAACAAGCCACATGAAAAAAAATTGATTCTCTCTCACTGTTGCTCTCTCTAGAGAGAGAATGAGAGAGAGAGAGGGAGAATTAATTTTTCATCTGGCCTTTGTTTCCCCAACACTTAGTTGTTTATGTGGTGCTAGGGTTTGAACCCAGGTCCTCCCGCATTTTAGGTAAGCACTCCAACTGCTGAACAACCACTGCCGCTCTGGCTGTAAAAACCTTTAGTTGGACTTATTTCAAAGTTTCTAGTGGAGGGCTGGGGATATAGTTTGGTGGTAGTTACCTAGCATGTGTGAGGTCCTGGGTTCAATCCCCAGTAACACACAAAGTTTCTAGTAACTTTACTAGCTGAGTAATTCTTAGTCAGAGTTCTGGAAAATCTGCCTTGTTGAAAATATAGTGAATCCTAAACCTTCCTTTCACCAGTAACTTGGTTCATAGTATGCTTGAAATTTTACTAATACTTGATTTATATAAATTTTTAATGTTGGTGTATCTTGTTTTATTTTCAGTGCTACTTGGCCATACGCTGTTCGTCGACTTGCACAGTCTTATTTGAAAGAGCCAATGATTGTTTATGTTGGCACTTTGGATCTAGTTGTAAGCTTTTTTATTACTAATATTATTGCTATGTTTATTATTAAGACTTTTCATAAGACATTTAAAACACATAGATAAATGATAAGTGATGTTGCTCAATGGTAGAATGCATGTTTAGAATGTACAAGACCAGGGCTGGAATGGTGGCTCAGCAGTTAAGGCACTTACTTGGAATGCACAAGTACGCAGGTTCAAGCCCCAACACCACATACACAAGAAAGTGTTGGAGCAGTGAAAGCCACATGAAAAACTAAATTAAAAAATTGATTGTCTCTCTCTCTCTTAAAAAAATGTAGAAGACCCTAGGTTCAATTTCCAGCAGCATAAAATCCAAAATAAAAGCAAATACTATAAAATAAGTCAATTTTGGCATATCTGCTTTGGTCACTCAATTTCAGAGTTGATCCCAGCTACATGTGATCTGATCCATATATATACTTCAGTGTATGTCTAATAAGATTCATTTTTAATATAACTATAGTACCATTGTCAACATTTAGAATTTTAATCCCCAAATATTATCATTGTCAAGTTGCTGTTCATATTTACTGGTATCTCATCAACCCTGTTAAGATCAGGATCTAAACACAAAGTCTACATATGTGCATATGTGAAAGTTTAGTGTTCCCTTTTTTAATAAAGAGGGAGAGAGAGAGAGAATCAATTTTATTTAGTTTTTCATCTGGTTTTTGTTGCTCTAAGACTTAGTTGCGAATGTGGAGCTGGGGTTCAAACCTGAGTCCTCACGCATGCCAAGCCACCGTTCCAGCCCTGATGTACCCTTTTTATGAGGTTAAAATTGATTCTCGAATTCAAACATTGTTGGTCTGACCCCCTTTAAAAAGCTTTCTGTTGGAAATTCAGCAAAGTATCAAGATAGAGAAGCAAAATACAAAAATCAGTAGCTTTCATCAACAGTGAATCAGCTGAGAAAGAAATTAGGAAAACAGTCCCATTCATAATAGTCTAAAAATACAAAACCTAAGAACAAATCTAACCATGAAAGTGAAAGATGCAATCTACAGATGGAACAAAATTCTCATTTAAAAAATCATTGACATTTTTCCAGAGAATTAGAAAAAATGTTCTAAACTTTATTTGGAAGAATAAAAAAGACCCAGAAAGGAAAAGAGGCGGTGAGTAATCTCATGAAAAATAGAGACTAATAGAGTAGAGGAAAGGGACCAAGGTTAAGGAGAGAGAAAGGGGAAATACTGAAGAACAGTATTGGTCAAATTATATTACGTTGTTTTTGTATGAATATGTAACAACGAATCCCACAATCATTAGAATGCACCAGTAAAAAAAAAAATATGGGAAAAAGTTTTCTGTTGATCTTTCACTTAGTCATTAATAATTGAAATTGACCTTTTACCTAATCATTAACTAACAATTGTTGCTTAGTCAGGAGATATATCCCAGTGGTAGAGCACTAGTATGTGCAAGGCACAAAAAAGAAAAGTAGATCTTTCTTAGCCCCATTATTTTATAAGGGATTAATAGGTGTTATTCGATAATTTTAACCATTAATCATTCAGGAAAGGCTATACAAATGTTTGATATTTTTGCACCTTCATTTAATGCTTTTGCACCTTCAATTAATGCTTAGTAAAATTTATTTTATCTAAGTAAACGAATATTTTCATTATAGGTTGAAAATGGTACCAGTAGTAATTTGAAATTTTTATTAAATTTCAAATACTCTGAATTTGAGTAATATGTTGTAATTTGACCAATCTTCATTACAAGTGATGCCCAGAGTTTAGGATACTTACTAGAAAACTTGACATATTCCCAGTTATTTTCCTACAATGGTAAATCTATTGCTTTCTGCATACTCTGCCAAGCATTCAAGTGTTCTCAATTTGAATAAATGAAAAAGTAAAGGATAAATTATAGTAGAAACAGGTAATTTTTCTAGAATCTTTTGTTTTTGTTGGCAAAACCTTAACCAAAGTTGCATTTTGAGCTGATTATGTCGCCTTCATGCTCATGTACTATTATGATCTTTGAATCTTTTAGGCTGTAAACACAGTGAAGCAAAATATAATCATCACAACAGAGGAAGAGAAACGAACTCATATTCAAACTTTTCTAGAGAGTATGTCACCTAAAGATAAAGTCATTGTCTTTGTCAGCAGGAAAGCGGTGTAAGTATTTTCTCATGCTTGCATTAAAATCAACCAAATTGATTTGCTTGGGAATATTTGTATACTGATTTCTTGTGGGGGTAACCCACCCTTTACTTTGTTATTTCAATTTTTGGCTAATAGAAGTAAAGCTAACAAGTTGGCATGAGAATAAGCACTTAAGATCAATGCCTTTATTATAGTGATGTGGCTTCATCAATGTTTATAGCAGCTCAATTTACTATAGCTAGATTATGGAACCAACCCAGATGCCCCTCACTCAACGAGTGGATACAAAAACTTTGATACTTATATACAATGGAATTCTACTCTGTCATTAGAGAAGACGATATTATGGCTTTTGCAGCCAAATGGATGGAGATGGAAAGAATTATGCTAAGTGAAGTATCCCAATCTCAGAGACTCAAGGGCCGAATGGTTTCTCTCATCTGTGGAAGCTGGAATACATGGGGAAGCAGTATGTTAGACGGCAAAGCTAATAATAACTTCGAATTGTATGATTCTCAATGCAACAGGGAGATGACTCCCTAGGATACTTGGAGGTGTAGGGAGGGGGACAGGGGCGGGGAGGGTGTAGGAAGAACTCTTAGGAGACTGGAGAGTGGGAATATGGGGGAATCATCTCAGAAGGAGATATATGTCCTCCAGGAGATATCCATTTAACTCAGGAGTTCTTCTGGGGGAAACAGCAACAGGGGTAACCCAAGCTGGGCATCCATGATATGGCATTAGCCCTGGATAACTAAGTATATATACAATGGTTCTTGAATGTTTGATAATGTTTCCCCCTCAATTGTATCTCTATGTGCAACTAATAAATAAAAATAAAAGAAATGTAACCAAAAGAAAAAAAAATCAATGCCTTACCTTTTCTTTCAGTGCTGATCACTTATCAAGTGACCTAATTCTCAGACACATATCAGTAGAGTCTCTGCATGGCAACAGAGAACAGAGTGATCGGGAAAAAGCATTAGAGAACTTTAAAACAGGTACATTTATATAACTGTTTTCTGTTACAGTTTAAAATAAGTCTAATACCTGGGCCTTGCTGAATGGTGGCATTTTTTCATGGAACTCATTTATAAGTTAATGTCTGCAGCTTGCATCACCCCAAAATATACTTACTAGAGCTCTAAATATTAATCTGCTTCTGAGAACTAACTAGCCAAGCTCCAAAACACTTAAATTTAAACTTGTGTATCAAAGTTAATTTGCAATGGGTACTGTGTCTCAGTTTGCCCAAAAGGCATATATATATGTGTGTGTGTGTGTGTGTATATATATATATATATGTATATATATATATATATCTTTCTGACATGGGCCAGATGGTTGTGACTATTAGCTCAAGTGTTTTATCTATTATGTTGTAATTTGCCAGCAATTAAAAAAATTCCTTACCATTTTCAGTAACCATTTTAATACAAGTAATAGCCCACCTAATTAAATAAGTAAGGACTGGAGTCAGCAGCCCATTCCTGTCATCCTACACTGGGCAGACTAAGGCACAATGTGCACAACTTGGCCAGCTTGGACAACCAAGCAAGTACTTGCCTTAAAAAGTAAAGGACTGGGCTGGAGCAGTGGCTCAGCGGTTTCGGCACTTGCCTGGCAAGCACAAGGACCCGGGTTCAAACCCCAGCACCACGTACACAACTAAATGTCGAGCAACTAGGGCCATGTGAAGAACTAAATAAAGTTGTTTCTCTCTTTCTCTGTCTCTCTCACTGTCCCTCTCTCTTAAAAAAAAAAAAGTAAAGGACTGAGGTGTAGCTCAAAACCTCTGGATTCAATCCCTAGTACCAAGAATAATAAAGAAAAATGCAGGGGCTGGAGCAGTGGCTCAGCAGTTACAGAGCTTGCCTGGCAAACCCAGGGACGTGAGTTCAAACACCAGCACCATGTACACAATGAAGTGTCAGAGCAATGAAAGCAAAATGAAAAATTTAAGTAAAATTGATTCTGTCTCACTGACCCTCTCTCAGTTTTCATTTGCCTTGGGTTGGTTTATGCCAGAATGATTCAATATTTATTTGGCTTTTACTCTAGGTAAAGTGAGAATACTGATTGCTACTGATTTGGCATCTCGAGGTCTTGATGTCCATGATATAACTCATGTATATAATTATGATTTTCCACGGAATATTGAAGAATATGTACACAGAGTAGGGAGAACTGGAAGAGCAGGGTAAGTAAGCATAATCTACCCTTGAAAGAGGGTCAATTCTGGATTTTCATCACTCCCCTTACAGAATATTCCTGTCCAGAAAACCATATTTTTTTCTTCCTTATAAATTTTCTGTTCTTCCCCACAAGCTGCTTGGCTCTTTTATCCCTGTTCATCTGGCCTGTGCCAGATTCCCCTATATCCTGCCATGATTAACTTCATGTAATTACTTCTGATACATCATTTTTATATCTATAGTATCACAACACTGAGTTATAACAAGTGATTATTTAATTGATAAATTATTCAAATTGAGTCAGGTATGGTGGCCCTCATCTGTAATCCCAGCAACTCAGGAGCTGAGGCAGGAGGATCACAAGTTCAAACCCAGCCTCAACAATTTAGCAAGGCACTAAACAACCCTGCCTCAAAAATAAAAATAAGAAGGGCTGAGATGTAGTTCAGTGGTAAAGCATGTCTGGGTTCCAGCCCCAGTACCAAAAAAGGTATTCAAATTGATAACAGTATGAAAGGATCTTTTCTTCTCTACTATCATACATTTATTGTGCAGTTAAGTAACTAGATTATAGTCATTTCTTATAATTATTCTCTAAACAATGGATTAAGCTTAGCATGGAATGGATTAAGCTAGGTGTAATGGCACATTCCTGTAATCTCAGTGACTTCAGAGGCTGAGGAAGAAGGATTACAAGCCTAAAGCCCCATCCTGAGCCATTTTAGAATGATCATGTCTCAAAAAGGGATAGGGATATAGCTCAAAGGTAAAGCACCCCTGGGTTCAATCCTGGGTAACACCATTAAATTAAAATTTAAAAATAAACTATGCTGGGGATGGTCGTGCATACCTATAATAGCCCAGTGGCTTGGGAAGCTAAGACAATAGGATCACAAGTTCAAAGCCAACATCAGCAACTTAGTGAAGCCTTGTCTCCAAATAAAAGATAAATAAATAAAAATGGTTGGGAATGTGGCTCAATGGTTATGCACCTGGACTCAAATTCTGGTGTCAAAAAAACTGAAATTGAAAAAAAAACTTATTAGTGTTGTTATCATTGTTGTTTTGTTTTTCCATACTGGGGATTAAGTCCTTGGTCCCACATACCAACCAGGTATTCCACCATATCTCTTGCTATAACATTTTCATTGTATTAGGTAATATCTAAAATTTTTCAAAATATTATCTGTACTGATCATATACATTTTTCCTTTAGTCAATAGTCCATGACAACCATTTAAGCCATTTGTGTTGTATTATGTAATAATAAGTATTCTAGAGATGATTTTAAAGTACAAAACAAAATGTAAATGTTAATCTCAGAAGTTTCTGAAGCTAACTTCTTTGAATACCAAGGGTTAAATGTATTTAGGTTCTAAGATAAGATGGTATTTACATAACCCTACATCTTTTTCTTTTAAGAGATGGACAGTGGGAGAGAAAGAGAGAATCAATTTTATTTAGTTTTTCTTGTGGCTTTCCTTTCTTGGACACTTTGTATACATGGTGCTGGGGTTTGAACCTGTGTCCTTGTGCATGCCAGGCAGGTGCTATAACCACTGAGCCACTGCTCCAGCCCTGAATAACCCTACGTCTTAATGCATAATATTTATTTGGAATTTGTATGAAAAAGTTGACTTTTACCTGTTTTTGCATTATATTCTATATTAACTGAATCATAGGTACATGTTATAAAAGATACTACATATGTTTGTTTTCTTCCCCTTATAGGAGGACTGGCATGTCAATTACGCTTATCACTAGAAATGATTGGAGGGTTGCCACTGAATTGATTAATATTCTGGAAAGAGCAAACCAGGTGAGAATATACAACTAATTAGATATCTACATCTCAGTGTTTCAGTGATTGTGCCAGGTACTGGATCACACAGCTTATCAGGAAAAATAGAAAACAAGTATGAGAGCTTGTGGCATGGCAAAGATATGGAGCTATGGGAATATATTGTTGGGGAACCTAATCTAATGTCAGTGAGCAATGAAAACCCTGCTGAGGAAGAATCCAGTGGGTGGAGGTGGGGAGCTGTGGAAAATAGGGGAGGTGTTCCAGCAGCAGAGGCATTCAGGTCGAGAGGTAAGGCAATGTGCAGAAAATGGTACCCCCAAAATGCATATTAATGTCGCTCAGAAGAAGGTGACAGGCTGTTCAAGCAGGGGAGTAGCATAATGATGGGCGTTTTTTAAGATCTGTATAGTTTAGTAGCCTGAAAATGGGTTGAGGACTTAATAGGCAGAAACTTTTTTTTGGAAGATGTCATTTAGTTTGTGTAGATTCTCTGAAATGATTTGAAGGTGTGTTAGTGTAGTGTAAGACAGAAAGAACGCAGAATACTAATCACATTTTTAATTTCAGAGTATTCCAGAGGAGCTTGTCTTAATGGCTGAGAGATATAAGGCAAATAAACTAAAAAGAGAAATGGAAAAAAAAATGGGAAGACCTCAAGGAAAGCCCCAGAAGTTTTATCAATGATTGAATGTTGAAATGTGATACTTGCCTACCAGAGGTAAAATTTATATAATAAAGACTTTCAAATTTCTGCCTTTTTAAAACTAGGCTGTATTAGTATGTTTATTAAAATCAGCATTATTTCCAAGAACCTCTAATTATTAAGTGTTATTCCTTCCCCTATTACCAAAAGTCTAGTTAATGTATCTTTAATACCTTAACTAAATGTACAAGGATTGGGACACATGGCTGTAATCCCAGCTACTCCTTAAGCTGAGGCAGGAGAATTGAAAGTTCAAGGCCAGCCTAGAACATTTAGCAAGACCCTGTCAAAATAAAATAAGAAGGGCTGAGGATACAGCTCAGTGGTAGAATGTTTGCCTAGCATGTGAAAGGCCCTGGGTTCAATCTTTTATTTGTATAATTATGTATATACATAGATATATACTAATGCAGAATTGACTATTAACTTTAGTTGTCCAGAAAGATCATTGAGTATAAAGGATTTGGAGGCAGAAACAAACCACCTCTGGACAACTTTAATATTGTCAAGTATAAATACATATACCTTTTTGATCTAGTAATTCTTCTAGGAATGTATTCTATAAATGTGTGCATATTCAAGATTTATAACAGCAGTATTTATAGTAGCCAAAACTAACCAATATGTTCCCTGGGGACTACATGAATAAGCAGTGGTATATCAAATGCTGCGCAGCTCCCTGTGTGCTCTCCAGCCGTGAAAGAACATGTGGACCATTTTTGGATGTCCTTTGTGTTCAAAGCAAAAGTCTTTCCACTAGGACAGTAGACTGAGTTAACACAGGAAGCATTTCATATTTCAGACTCAATAGAAATACTAGATAAAACTCAAGAATTATCTAAAAAGGGTTGTGACACAAAATCAGAGGACATCATACAATGCCTCTAACATAAAGAGAGAAAATAAGAAAGCAAAGTTCAGGAATAATGTTTAAAGTATCCTACTTACTTATTTCTAACATGGATCATAAAATTACCACTGGTGGCAGCCTGGGGTGTTTTGTTCTTTGTTTTTAGTCAAGCTATCCTTGTACTGCAAAGGGTGACCTCCCAGATCCGGGGCTCAGGCAGTCCTCCTGCCTTAGCTCCCAAGTCGCTGACACTAAATGCTCATGCCACAGAGCCTGGCTTGCATCCGGTTTACGTCTTACCATTTGAAAATATTCACCAAGATGGGGTTGGAGCAGTGGCTCGGCCATTACAGCGCTTGCCTGGCATGCGCAAGAACGAGGGTTTGAACCCCAGCACTACTCCATGTACACAACCAAGTGTCAGCAATGAAGACCACATGGAAAACTAAAATTGATTCGCTCTCTCACTATCCCTCTTTCTTAAAAAAAAAAAAAAAAAAAGAAAGAAAGAAAGACAAATGTCCAAGAAACCTACCAAGATTAAATCATAAAGAAATAACATCTGGACAGAACTATAATGAGTGAAGTTGAATCAGTGATAAAACTTCCCCACAAAGGAAAACCTAGAATTAGATGGCCTCACTGAATTCTGTCTGGCAAACATCTTAAAAATAAACACCAGTCCTTTCAACCTCATCCAAAAAGTTGAGGGAACACTTTCAAACCCATTCCTTGGGGCCACTATTACCCTGACAGTAATGACAAAGACTAACAGCACAGAACAATATCCCTGAAAAGATTCAAAATCTTAGCAAAACAATTCAGAGTACATTAAAAATGTCATATATCACCTAGTGGTTTTTATTCCTGGAATAAACAGATAGCTCAATGTACAGAATCAAACAACCTGGGGGGACAACCTGGGTTTTTTTCAACTGACTAGAAAGGGAATTTGGTAAATTTCAACATACATTCCCAATGAAAATTAAAAATGGAAGGAAAAAAAACCTCAATAAAATAGAGCCATATAAAGTCAGCGGTAAAAACAAAGGAATATCATGAGCATGCTCTTACCACTTGCATTCACTAGGACTGGGAATCCTAGCTCAAACAATCAGGCAGGAAGGGCCTGATGCAAGGGCCTCCAAACTGGAAAGGGACATATGCTTACACAGGGCATGTCTTATATGTAGAAAGCTGAATATTCCACAAAAAAAATTGGCAAGTTTCAGGATGCAGAGCTAATAAAATTAGTTGCATTTCTGAAATAAACAACAAAAACTCAGACAAGAATTTATGAAAATAATTCATGTATAGTAGTATCAAAAAGAATGAGACAGGTGGCTGGAGCAGTGGCTCAGCAGTTATGGCACTTGCCTGGCATGCACAAATACACGGGTTCAAACCCCAGCACCCATGTACACAACTAAGTGTCAGAGCAACAAAAGACACGTGAAAAACTCATTAAAAAGAGTTGATTCTATCTCTCTCTCTCTGTCATTGTCCTTCTCTCTCAAAAAAAAAAAAAAAAGAATGAGACAAGCTGGGCATGGTGGCATACGACTATAATCCCAGTGGCTCAGGAGGCTGAGCTAGGAGGATCAGGAGTTCAAAGCCAGCCTCAGCGACTTTGCAAGGCCCTAAGCAAGTTAGTTAGCCCCTGTCTCAATAAAAAGTGAAAAGGCTAGGAATGTGGCTTGGTGGTTATGGATCCTTGGTTCAATCCCTGATTCAAAAAAATAGAAGTCACTACTACCCAAAGCAATGTACATATAGAATATAATTACTATCAAAATTCCAGTGGCTTTTTATTTTGCAGAAAATGGAGACATTTCATCCGAAGATTCTTATGGAATCTCAAAGGACCCTAAAAATCAAAAATCTATTTTGAAAAGAATATGCATAATTGGCCACGGGCCGTAGCACATGCCCATAGTTCAAATGACTCAGGAGGCTAAAGCAGGAGGATTGTGAATTCCAAGCTAGCCTGGGCAGCAAAGGGGGACATTGTCCCAGAAAATAAAAAAACATAATTGGAGTGTTCACACTTCTTAATATCATTGTATAAAGCTGCAGCAATCAAAACAGTGATACTAGCATAACAATAGATATATAAACCAATGAATTAAAATAGATAACCCAGAAATAAATCCTTAAATTCTTTAAACCCTTTATGATCAAATGATTTTAACCAGGTGCCAATACTATCAATAGGGCAAGAACATTCCCTTCAAATGATGGTGAGAAAATTGGATAACCACATTCCAAAAAGAATGAATTTGGACCCTTAACTTAAAACACAAGAATTAACACAAAATGGATTAAAGACCTAAAATGTAAGAACCCAAACTATGAAACTCCTAGGGAAAAAAAAAAAACATGCAGGAAATACTTGACATTGGTTGGGTTTGGCAGTAATTTCATGGCTATGATACCAAAAGCACACGCAGAAAAAACAAAGACAAATGGCAACAATAAATTTTTAAACCTTTGTGTATCATTGGACACAAATGGAAAGGCAGGCTATGCAATGGGAGAAAATCTTTTCAAATCTTATCTGAGTAGGAGTTAGCATCCAAAGAACTTCAACACAACAACCTGCGGAGAAGATGGGCAAGTATTTCCCCAAAGATACTATACAATGGCAGATAACCACATGAAAAGATGTGCAACATCACTAACCAAAACACAATGAGATCAAAAAAATGACAGGCGTTGGCAAGCAGGGTGAGGCATTGGAGCTTGCTGTGCTACCGAGGCTTATGGGCTGCTGGTGGGATATAAAATGGTGCAACTGATAGAGAACAAGATGGAACTTGCTCAAAAAAATTAAACTTGCTCAGAAAAAGTAAAAATGGAACTAAAGGGGCTGGAGCAGCGGCTTGGCGGTTACAGCACTTGCCCGGCATGCGCAAGTACACGGGTTCAAACCCCGGCACCCACATATACAACTAAGTGTTGGAGCAACAAAAGCCATGTGAAAAACTCAATAAAAGTTGATTCTGTCTCTCTCACTGTCCTTCTCTCTTTAAAAATGGAACTACATGCCACAACTCTACTTTTGGGTATGCATCCCAGAGAATAGAAAGCAGGGTCTCATTCATTGCATTATTCATGTTAGCCAAAAGGGGGCGCCAACCCCAAGTGTCCATGTATTTATTAACATATTTAATAAATAATATAACATATATATACACATATATGTGTGTGTATATATATATGTGTATATATATATATATGAATAGAATATCAGTCAGCATTTTCTGCCACCCCACAACATGGATGAACCTTGGGACTATTACGCTAAGTAAAATAAACCAGTCACAAAAAGACAAATACGAGATCTAAAACATAGTTGATAGAAACAGAATGCAAAATGGTAGTGATCAAGGATTGGTGGGGTTGAAGGGAAAGGGGGGTTGCTGTTAAACGGGTATAGAGTTTCGGGTTTTTAATGTGAAATGTTCTGGAGATTTGTTATATAACAATTTTAATGCTGCTGAACTGCACACCAAGAAAAAAATGGTTAAGATGGTAACTTTTATGTACATTTGACCACAATTAAACTATAAAAACAGTGTTGGGAATAGCAATTTATATTTTTCTCTGCTTACTTTTCAGAATTCACGATATTTTAGAAATGTATGCTATTCAAAATGGAAAGAAGTATTAATATACCGATAGTATGAAGAGATGGCTGATTCTTAACATAATAGTGTTTAAAAATGTAGAATTCAAATCCCCAGTACTGCAAAAAAATGTAGAATTCAATATTTTATACTTTCTTTAATAAAATCAAAAGTATTTAAACTTGAGTTGAAATTTTTTTCATGGATATTTATTAAGGATGTAGCAGAAGATTTTCCTTTACAATATTTATCTGTAATGTTGCTGTAGTAAGGTCAGTCTTTAAAGAGTTTAATTCCTGTTCAGATGTTTGTCATGATGGTGAAAAGAATAACTGTTAAATAAATGTTAATTTGTGTGATAAAAGGACAAGCTGATCTTTGTCTTTCTGTGTAGTGCTTTAATTTTGTAATTGTAAGAAGTATTTTATGTATGATTTTTTTTAAACAGTCTTGCTAATTGTGGGGCCTCCCCAAGTTACTGAGGCTGGCTTTTGATTTAAATTCCACCTGCCTCTGCCTCCCAAGTTGCTGGGATCACAGATGTGTGGCACCAGGACTGGCACATATGCTTTTCTTAAATGATTATGCTTTACTTCCTTAAATGTGAATCAAGTAAATGAATTATGAGATTAAAATATGCAACAGCCCTTACATTTTAGCCCATAAGTATATGCTAAAGTCCTAGGAAATCAGATGTCATTTCCATGAATGTTCTTTGATCACATTTTCCTTTAGATTTGTTCCTCCATAAATATTATATGTATTAACTTCTAGAGTTTGTGTATTTATAATTATATTTGTATATAATTTAGGCCTTCATCACATTCATTCAGGCAGTGAGTTTCATGGTGTAAGATTAATAAAAACCTAAGAGGAAAAGGAAAGGTAACATATTCATGGCTTAGGAGATAAAGATTAGTGAAAAATTAGCTGATTCTTTTAATAAGACCAATCAAGAACACAAGTTTCTGGTAAGTCTGGGGGCTTAGGGGTTAAGAATTAAATGGCAAGAACACTGTATAATTTTGCCAAGAAATTTGAAAATTCTCTGAATTGAACATAATTTCCTAAATTACTACAGTTACTCACGTGGTTTAACCGAATAGACAAAACAGAAGAAACATGAAAGGTAATCAACGATCTTCAACAAGAGGATAAATTCCTATGTGCTAGAACATTTTAAAAGATGAGTTTTTATTGAATGCAGTGGCACATGCCTCTAATCCCAGATACTCTGGAGGCTGGGAGGATTACAAGTTCGAGGTCAGTCTCAGCAACTTTCTGAGACCCTGTCTCAGAAAATGACTAGGGAGGTGACTCAGTGATAAAGTACCTCTGGATTCAATCCGTAATACCCCAAATAAAAAAAAGATGAGTTTTCTAATTCATTCTAGGAATCTATGGACTGTATTATAAAACCATGTCCTTAGAAGGCAATATAAGAAGATGGCGGTAAATCCCTCGTTTACCCAGTGCCTCTAGGTAAATGAGTGGCTGGACAACAATTGGAAATCATACATTCATTGTGTTTTTGTACCTTTTGAATTTTGGCATTTGCATGTCCCTTTATTTGAGCGTGCTTGGCCTATACGCGCATACCTGTGATAAAGTCTAATTGTAGGTACAAGAAGAGACGAGCGACAATTACAAAGAAGAGAATTATTAAGTCTTGTTTTGGATGGCACCCTTTCCTCTGAAATGACTTCAACTATATCCCCTCCAGTAATTTTTACATTTTTCAGCCCAAATCTGTTCCTGAATCTTTCTAACCCTTCCTTGCAGTAAATAGCTTGGTGTCGCTCGTTTCAGGGATCCTTGCTGAAGTCATTTGATAGGCTTGATGCTTTCTGTTGCAAATGTTGCCATCCATTAGACATTCCGTGTCTTCCACAAATTCAATAAAGCCTTTTCTATCTTAGCTAAGTACTTAGCTATGTGCTGTGTCCATACCTTAGCATTTTTAGGTGCAACAACAAAAGTGGCACAAATTTTTTTTCTTGTCAATTTCATGGAAGATTTGTTCTTACTGTAGAGCTTAGCGACCTCCATGTATAATTTTTCTTTTCTCATTAAGATCTTTTCACTTTAGAGAAAGCACTTCACAGCTTCTCTTTGGCATATCCAAATTGTCAACATTACTATTCCTTCATTTTGCGACCATTATTAAGTAAAATGAGGGTTACTTGAACGCAAGTATTGATACCATAGCAGTTGATCTGATAACCAAGAAAGCTATGTGACTACTGAGGGGGTGGGTAGCATATGCTGCATTGATATTCTGGACAGAGGGATGATTCATGTCCCACACAGGATGGAATAGGATGGCACTGGGCAGCCAGATGACACAAGGTTCCATAATTCTACCCAGAATAGCAGGCAATTTATGAAATCATTCCCTTTTTTTCTGTACCAGGAATTGAACACAGGGACACAGGGACCCTTTATTTTGAGACAGTCTTGCTAAGTGGCCCAGGTTAGCCTTGAACCTCTGCCTTCTGAGTCACTGGCATTACAGGCATACACCACCATGCTCAAATTGAATTATTTCTGACAATGCCACTTCATACTTTGGACCAATGAGGGACCTATTGTTTACAAAGTGGAGCGAGGGGGCAGTGGCCTGCTCTTAAGCTGGGCAGTGGGTTGAGAAGGTAGCTTCTGATGGTCTTGGCTTCCTGTAGAGCCTGTAGCTATTACTGAGATGGGGTTAGGGCAATCAGGACCCCAGTAACAGCTAGAAGATCAAACTTCCTTTTAAAAACTTAAGTGCACACTTAAAAATACAAAAGATATTAACTGCAGGGTTTCATTTTGAGGTGATGAAAATTTGTGGGAATATACAAAAACCATTGAATTGTTCACTTTAAATGGATTATATGATATGTGCACTGTATATAAATGAAACTGTTACTTTAAACTCTCCCTAAGAGAAGAACTGGCAGGACAGTTCTAGTAGCTTAAAATTTAAGGGAGAGTCATCCTCAAGAGAAAAATGCAGCTGGACACAATGGCACACACCTATAATCCCAGCAACTCAGGAGGTTGAAGTAGGAGAATCACAAGTTTGAGCCTAGCCTCAGCAAATTTTTGACAAGACTCAGCAAGGTGGTGGGAAACTGTCTCAAAATTTTAAAAAAGGGTTGGGGATTTAGCTTGCCTAGCTTGAACAAGGCCCTGAGTTCAGTCCTCAGCCCTGAAAAAAAAAGAAAAAAAACTTTTTTAAAGAGAGAAACAACTTCATTTTTTCTCATGGCCTTAGTTGTTCCAACACTTAGTTGTGTACGTGGTGCTGGGGTTTGAACCCAGGTCCTCATGCTTGCCAGGCAAGCGTTGAAACTGCTGAGCCACTGCTCTAGTCCCAAGGGGAGAAAAAAATTTTTTAAAAGGACTTGGGATATAGCTCAGTGGTAAAAACACCTTGAGTCCAATCCCCAGCACACAAACACACACACAGCACGTAAGCAAATTCGAGCAATGAAGAACGTAAACAACTCTAAAACAATTTTGGATGTAATGACATTTGATGATCCTCTCTATCAGGCAAAGGGTGGGGGTGGCCAACATTCAGACTCAGCATCACCGAGGTCACTCCTGGCATCAGATTCCTTCAGGAGCATTTGAGACAAAAAACTTAGCATGCCAGAATGGCGTCACCTTTATGGAAGCAGCTCTTATAGTCCATAAAACCAGCCTATGGTTAATTCTTTTTTTTTTTTAAAGAGAGAATCAATTTTAGTTTTTCATATGGCTTTCATTGCTCTGACACTTCGTTGTGTATGTGGTGCTGGGGTACATGCCAGGCAAGTGCTGTAACCTCAGCCACTGCTCCAGCCCCTACAGCTAATTCTTATTGGCACCCAAAGGTGGCATCAAAGGGGCAAGAGACTAGATCTACTTTGAATATGTTCGTTCACCTTACATTAACATTTGATTGGAGTCCTATATCCCACAGCAAGCCAGTGTCTCTTGTAACAGCTTCGCTGGCATAACTTCACAGATCCCTGCAAGGGACACGTCTACACTTGGGGAAGCCTAGAAAATCAGCTTCCCATATATAGAAAAATTGAATTTTGACTTTGGTTACAAAAATAAAGGCTTAAGATCTGCTAATGGAGAACTGAAAGAAAACCCTCCTTGAATTAAATTAGTTACCCCAAAGTGCTGATCCTTAAAGTAAAGGTGAACCAGAAACAAACCCCACTTCCAGCTTTTTGTAAGTAAGATTGTCCTGGCATCTGGAAGAATGGGATAAAAATGAAAAGCGAAAAATAACTTTGAGAAATTGTAGATCCACACTGCAGAGACATGAATGAAGCTCACATTCATATTGCCTGCGTGGACCACAAAGATTCAGTAAGTAACCTTGATTTGAGGTGCTTGGCTGACTGATAAAGTCCCTAGAAGCCTGGCAAATAAAAACACACCTCTCTGTGGGAAGGCACCCTAATAGGGTGAAAAGAATTCCTGCAAATAATTTTTCAAGAGTATTGAATGAGGGGCTGGGGCAGTTGCTCAGTGGCTACGGTGCTTGCCTGGAGTGTGCAAGGATGCAGGTTCAAACCCTTGCACCACGTACACACGGAGTGTCAGAACAACAAAGGCCATATGAAAAATTAAATAAAACTAATTGTCTCTTTCTCTCTCTCACTGTCCCTCTCTTAAAAAAGAGGGGCTGGAGCTGTGGTTATGGCACTTGCCTGGCAAGCGTGAGTACACGAGTTCAAACCCGAGCACCCACGTACACAACGAAGTGTCCAAGGAACGAAAGTCACATGAAAAACTAAATAAAAATTGCTTCCCTCTTTCTCTCTCTCTCTTTCACTGTCCCATCTTTAAAAAAAAAAAAAAAGTACTGAATGAAGCACAAAGAGCAAAAAAAAACAATAGAAACAGCTACAAATGTTGAAATTATCAAACATTATAAAAAACTATACTTAATTGATTAAATAAAACACAAACTTTAAGGTACCTACCAGAAATAGGAAAGTATAAAAAAATAGCATAGAATAGATGAACATGAACTAGATGATACTTCTACAATTGAAAATGATAATAAAGTTCACATTCAATAACCACAAGAAGTCAGAAAAATAGAATGATGATGTCATAGAAGCCAGGTCAGAGATATATGGGAATATGATATTGTCCTTACTTTTATGTACAATATTTTCACAGTAAAATTTTTCTTTTGAGTACTAGGGATTGAATTCAGGGGTGCTTAACCACTGAACCACATTCCCAGACCTTTTTTTTTTTTTTGAGACAGTCTTGTTCAATTACTTAGGTCCTTGCTAAGTTGCTGGGGCTGGCTTTGACCTTGTGATCCTCCTACTCCAGCCTCCTGAGCCCACGAAATTACAGACGTTTACCACCATGCCCAGCAAAGAATAACTAAGAACTGAAGATAGAACAATCTAGAGTACAGCACAAAAAAACAAAAAAGAAGATACAAAGAAGGGGTAAGATAATAGAAAATTTGAGTCAGCTGTGGTGGTACACACCTATAATCCCAGCAACTTGGGAAGCTGAGGCAGGAGGATTGCAAGTTTGAGACCAGCAGTAGCAATTTAGTGAGGCCCTAAGCAACTAAGCGAAACCCTGTCCCTAAATAAATAAAATAAAAAGGACCAGGGATGTATTTCAGTGGCAAAGTGCCCCTGGATTCAGTCCCTAGTACCCAAAAAATAAATAAATTTTTAAAAAGATAATGGAAAATTTAGTTAGATGCTGGCTTTGAAGAATTAAGCTACTGTCATGGACTGCCTATGTTAGGAGGCTCATGTGGTAAGGCACACGGGGCAACCTGCAGTTAACAGCAGAAATTGAAGCCCTCAGTCCTACAAATTCTGCCAGCATGGGTAGATCTTTCTCCTGCTTCAGATTATAGCTTCATGAGACCCTAAGCCACTAGAATCCTCACCCATAAAAATTTTGGAATAATAGCATGTTTTGTTTTAAGCCACTAAACTTGTGATAACTTGTTGTGCAGAAATGGGAAACTAATACAATATGCTCTCCCTCTCACACTACCATCACACAAGCACTCACCCAGTTGTCCTATCTTCCCCAACAGTGATAATCATAATGTCAAAGGTTAATAGAAAATAGAAGATAATTGTTATGATTTTGTAAATACTTGCACCTAAGCAATATTCTCAAATCAGTCTATGATTACTTTTTTTTTCTTTTCTTTCTCTTGTGTGTGTGTGTGTGTGTGTGTGTGTGTGTGTGTGTGTGTATGCATGCACCCACACACGCACTGGGGGCTGAACCCAGGGCGTCATGTACTTTTCTTTCTTTCTTTCTTTTTTTTTAAGAGAGAGGGACAGTGAGAGAGACAGAGAAAGAGAGAAACAACTTTATTTAGTTTTTCACATGGCCTTCGTTGCTCCAACACTTAGTTGTGTACGTGGTGCTGGGGTTTGAACCCAGGTCCTCGTGCTTGCCAGGCAAGCGCCGAATCCACTGAGCCACCGCTCCAGCCCTGTACTTTTCTTTTTTATGTACATTTTAATAATGCTAAATATACCTTGAATTTTTTTGTTTGCCAAGTTTTCTATTTATTTAAAATTACTTGTCTCGCTTTATGTTGGAAGTTGACAAATTACAGGCCAGGGGCCAAATCTGTCCCATCACCAGTTTTTGTAAATAAAGTTTTATTGGAACACATCCACAAAAAAATAAAATAAAATAAAATAAAACTACTTGTCTCTACAAGTTTCCTCCCAATGTCTAACTTTTCTCTTAGTACATCTAAACATATTAAGTATAAAGCACAAACCATAAAAAGGACTGATACATTCAAGTACATAAAAATTCAAAACCTTGTTTATTAAAAGACATAAAAAGGTGAAGACAATTGACATGTAGAAATTCTGTTACACAGGCAACAAAGGATGAATATCCAAAACACATAAAGAAATACAAAACAATTAGAAAAAGATAAACCACCCCACCTGAAAATGTGCAAAATATACCAACAGAAAAAGTGAGCATCATTAAGTGACTTGTAGGTTGAGTGCAGCTTGAACACAGAGGAAAGACTCACATTTTACTCCACAACCCTTGCTCTGAGTTTGGTACCAGATGTATTACCCTTCCAGAAACACATATTACTGAAAATAAAAATAAATAAAAGAAAATAACTTAAGCTTTATATTTAGTCACATCTAGTATCGTATCCTATATTTTCCTATATGATTAAGTATTTCCTGAGACATGTAGAGACAATATAGAACTTATTTTTTCATTTCCTTCTTTCACATCTTGGTATATAGAACCAGACATGGCTTCCAAATATATCCACACAGACATTTTTTTTATATGTGGTATTGGGAAACTCAGGGCTTCCTCTATGGTAGACAAGAGCCAAATCCCCAGCACCCCAAGGATATATATGTATTTTTTTATTAGATGAATGTGGAGTCACAATTGAGGGGGAAACATTGTCAAACAATCAAGAACAAATGTATATATACATAGTTATCCAAGGCTACTGCCATGTCATGGATGCCCCCCTTGGGTTCCCCGTGTTTCTATGTTTCCCCCCGCCAAGTATATTTTTAAGTTGAACAAAGTCTACCACCTACTTATGGGGGCAATGATCCTTTCTATGACTCTCTCACATCCTTCCACATACCTGTGAGAGGTGAGAATTGGCATTCAATAAATACTTGATGAATTTATTGGGTAGTATCTGTATTTTATCCTTTTTACCCTTTCCCAACTGATAAAATTTTTATTTATTAATTTACATTTTTTTAAATTTGAGACAGAGTCTCCCAAGTTATCCAGGCTGGTCCTGAACTCCTGGGCTCCTCCTGCCTCAGTCTCCCAAGTTGCTGGGACTATAGTTATGTACGACAGTGCTTGGCCTGGTGAAGATTTTAGACTTTAAATATTCCTTTTGCTTTTTATTTCTTAACCAATCTCTTTCCTATGACTGTCAATCCTTCACACTTTATCTATAATCCTTTATATTACGGTCAGTTATTACATACTGAGAACTGAATAATTATTTACATTCATTCTAGGCAGTCATTGATCGCTGCGACAATCCCAATTACAACACACTTTCTTTTTTTTTTTTTTTTAAAGAGAGAAGGACAGTGAGAAAGAGAGAGAGACAGAATCAATTTTTATTGAGTTTTTCACATGGCTTTCGTTGCTCTGACACTTAGTTGCGTATGTGAGTTGCTGGGGTTTGAACGCTTGTACTTGCGCATGCTGGGCCGTAACCACTGGGCCACCGCTCCAGCCCAACACAGTCACTTTCATTCTTCATTCTTTCTTAAAATTTCAAAATTCGTTAAAAATTGGAAATCCATTGTTTCTTTCATATTCAATTTGCTTTGACAGAAATTCTTTACTTGTTTTGTCAATTCTGTTTCGAGAGAATAGATTGACTACAGGGATAAAATAATGCTCGAGTTGTTCTGTCCTGAGACACTCAAGAAAGAATGCCACACAGTTATCGAAGCAGAGGTGTAGGTCTTGGCGATTCCACTGACTATCCTGAGGGTCACGTGTACAAACATGCAGAAAGGCAGTTTTCACGTGGTAAGAACAGAATTTATCCAGTTCTTTTCGGTTTTTAAACTTTTTTTTCAGCTGTTCCAAGAGATATTTCATTAGTTTTAAACAATCCTTCCTGTTAAATAAAAAAGAAAGCCAATTATTTTTATTTATTTACAACTTGCTTATTTCACAAAGGACTTTGGCATCTTTCAGGAAAAACATATTTAAACAATAAAGATACATGATAATGTAAATGTAGTATAGTTACCTTAAACCTAATTATGTTTTCAAATATATACTTTGAAGTTTCAAAACCAAATATTTCTTCTCTCTTCCCCAATCCTAGCTTAGACATTATCTTCTATCAGAATTAATTCAATGAGGGTTCAGGAGGTGGCTCAGTGCTACAGCCCTTGCCTGACATGTGTGAGGCCTTCAGTTTAATCCTCAGTACCACACACACCCCAAAAAAAGAGGGAATTAATTCAACTATGTAGAACTGACAGGTTTTTATATTACCCTTCTAGTTCTTCAAAATCTACAAAAATCTTGTTTCAATTTTATAAAAATGACTTTACTTTGTTGGATTGCAAATATTTATAATATTCATCCAATTATTTAGGAGATGACAAAATTTATTACTTATAAAATTACTTAACCTTATCAGCAATATATTTTCCTAAGTGCTTGCTTCAAAGCCCTGCACACAATGCTTTAAAAGAACCCCTGTGTCAGAATGTTGGCTGTTGATGATTTGACATTTTATCTTTCATGACCTTTAACTGGTCAACTTTAGAAACTCACATGAACAATTCCTTTTCCATTTCAGTTCTTTATGGTGGTATGCTACAAGAGAAGTAACTACCTATTTAGTGTGGTTTCAAGTTTGGCCAGTCAATTCCTAGCTTTCTTTCTTTCTTTTTGGTACCAGAGATTGAACCCAGGGGTGGTTAACCACTGAGCCACATCCCAGCCCTTTTTACTATTTTATTCTAAGACAGGGTCTTGCTAAGTTGCTGAGAGCCCACTAAGTCACTGAGGCTGGCTTTGAACTTGTGATCTTCCTGCCTCAGCCTCCACAGTCATTGGGATTATACACGCGTACCACCATGCCTGGCCAGTTCCTAGCTTTCAATGCAGCTGAACCATTTCAAAGAAAGCACTGGTATCCAATAAGAGTAAACCTCTTCCTCGTACCATCACATGGCATTAATATGCTCACATTCCTCAGGTCACCCAGACCTTCCCTGAACCCCAAATCAATGATCATCTTTAGGTGTGAGCTAGAGAGTCAACAAAAAACTAAACGTACCACATATAATCTGCCATTCAGCAAAATAAGTACATTACCTGCAACATTTCACTCCATCAGTTTCACAACATGTTTTAGATTGCCCATGGTTGTTCAAAATATCCTTTTCAATGTGAGAGAAAGATAGCCTCCATGTCTCCTCTTAATTTCAAAAAGAAAAATAGAAAAGCATTTGACCAAAACATTCAAATCTAAACACCAAAATATTTAAGTGATTCTCTATCAAAATATTCTGAAGAAATTATAGAGGGAGATAGACCAAATGAAGTGAACAAACACATAATTTAATTATAAATTAAAATAGGGGCAGTGAAAAAAAGAAATGGGCCTAAATGCAAAAAAAGATATAAGAGCTTAACACAGTTAGCCAAGGTAAGGTGTATTGCTTTTTATATATTGCCAAGTTCAGTTTGTTAACATTTTGTTTCAATAATAATCTGAATTATTGGATTCTTTTTTTTTTGTATCATCCTTACAAGTTTTGGTATTAATGTGAAATGAATTGGGAAATGTTTCCTCTCTTTCTATTCTTTGTATAAGAATAGAATGATTCTTTTCCCAAGTCCTTCCATGCTTTACTTTTTTTTTTTTTAAGAGAGAGGTAGGGACGTGGGGTGGGGTCGGGGCGGGGGAAGAGAGGGAATCAATTTTATTTATTTTTCCATCTGGCCTTTGTTTCTCTGCCACTTAGTTGTGTATGTGATGCTGGGGTTTGAACCTGGGTTCTTACAAGGCAAGTGCTCCAACCACTGAGTCACCGATTTAGCCCCTGGTTCACTCTTTTAAACTCTAATCACCCTAGTGCCTAGTTGGTTTTGTATCAGGAATGCATGACTGGTTTATAATTAGATAATCAATCAATATAATCCGTCAATTAACAGTATAAAGGACAAACATCACATCATCCTCCCAGTAGATGCAGAAAATGTAGCTAATAAAATTCCACACTTTATTCATCATTTAAAGCAAAAAATACCTCTCAGAAATTTAAGTCTAAATGAGAGTGCAATCTGATAAAAAGTAGAGTTTAGGAGGGATCTAGGGAGACAATCAACAATGTAGCGTACTCTTTACTCCCTGAAAATCCGAATAATACTTATGCAATCATTTAATTTTGGAAAATTCATAATCTAAGCATTTATATCTCTTGTAGGGGTGAAATATAGAAGAATCAAGAGACTGGGGTGAGGGCGATGTGGGGTAATTTTGGTTTAAGAACATACGCATATCATATTGTTACTTTACATGCATTTATGATTATACAATAAATTTTAATAAAATTTTTTAGGTAGATTTCAGAAAACTATAGCAACATGAAAATATGAGGTAAAAAGTTGAAGGCAGGGCTGGAGCAGTGGCTCGGTGGATACGGCGCTTGCCTGGCATGCACCAGTACACGGGTTCAAACCCCCGGCAACCCACGTGCACAACTAAGTGTCGAAGTGACGAAAGCCATGTGAAAAACTCAATAAAATTTGATTATCTCTCTCTCTCTCTCTCTCTCACTGTCCTTCTCTCTAAAAAAAAAAATAATTGAAGGCAGAAAGAAGACAAGGATGTCTGCTATTCCCCCAGTACCCTGGGCCTTGTACATGCCAGCCAAGAACTCAGCTACATGCCCAACACTTCAATTTTATTTTGAGAGGAAATCTCACTAAATTGCCCAGGCTGGCCTCAAATTTGCAACTTTCCTGCCTCAGCCTCCTGAGAAGCTGGAATTAAAGGGGTACATCACCAGTCCTGGCCTGCTCAACAAGGGTGTCCCAGCAAAACCGAAAGGGAAGGAAAAACAGGGCTACTGCACTTAAGGGAGAAACAAAGCTATTATTATTGATAGATTCTGTAACTGTATATATAAAAAAGATAAGAGAATCTATAAATATACAGAATTAATTTAAGAATTACCAAGATTGCAGATAAGAAAATCAAATGTGTTTAATATGACCAAAAAAATGAAATTTTTTCCATGTGTCACCAGCTGAGGAAGAGGACACCATAGTAGTGATGATTGCACTAGCACCCAGATCTTGGTTTTTCTAGCACATTCTCCAATAAAAGAATCCAGAGGTCTTTCCATTCTAGGACAGAAGCAGGCCATATGTAAGATGAGCCTAGATCTTGCAGTGCTAGAAAGTGAAGTACAGGGACTGGAGCCGTGGCTCAGCCATTTGAGTGCTTGCCTGGCAAGCATGAGGACCCGGGTCCAAATTCCAGCACCATGTACACAACTAAGTGTTGGAGCAACGAAGGCCATGTGAAAAACTAAATAAAGTTGTTTCTCACTTTCTCTGTCTCTCTCACTGTCCCTCTCTCTTAAAAAAAAAAAAAAAAGAAAGAAAGAGAAGTCTTCAAAAAAGAGTGATGGGGCTGGGCATGGTGGTGCATGCATGTAATCCCAGCAATTCAGGAGGTTGAAGCAAGGATTGCAAGTTCAAAGCCAGCCTCAGCAACTTAGAGAGGTCCTAAGCAGCTTATCAAGACCATGTCCCAAAATACAAAATAAAAAGGACTGGGGCTGTGGCTCAGGGTTCAATAAAAAAAAATAATAATAATTGGGTTATATCAAAAGGATCTAGGTGTCAACTGAAACAGCTCTTAATGGCTCCAGCTGGAACACTCTTAAATAATATGAGATTATAGCCCAATGTATGAAACAAATATCCCTGAGTCCATACTGATAAATTTAAAAAAAATTGTTGCATTAATAAAAAGTAGAAAAGGGCTGAAGCAGCGGCTCATCGGTTACAGCACTAGCCTGGCATGTGCAAAGACCCACGTACACAACAAAGTGTCAAAGCAACAAAAGCCACATGAAAAACTAAATAAAATTGATTCTCTCTCTCTCACTGTCCCTCTCTCTCTTTAAAAAAATAAATAAAAGTTTAAAATACCTTTAAAACCATTTCCTTCTTTTGCATGCTTTGGCACAAGGTAAAACGGCTGTCGTCTTAGTTTGTTCCTAACTTTGACTCCAAGCCAGTTATTGATGGGCAGACCTTTCTGGGTGCTAGCAGGCCAGCTACTTTTTGATTCCAAAGCTAGAATTATGTCCACAGATATTTCTTCAGGTCTTCTAATAAGGAGTGTTACAGCAGGGCTCCCTCGTCTTTTCCTCTCCACAATGATATCTGTATCTGTTTAAAAATACAGAAGGGAAAATAAATAAATAAATAAAAATACAAAAGGGAAGAAAGGGTTTATTGATCTGCTTTTCTCTGGAAATATGGGGAAAATAAAGTAACTGTAGTTGAAGATCTATGTACTAAGTATAAGGTTAATATTAGTTCTTGTTGTTTTTTTTTTAAGAGAGAGAGGGACAGTGAGATAGAGGAGAGAGAGAGAGAATTTTATTTAGTTTCTCATGTGACCCTAGTTGCTTGGACACTTAGTTATGTATGTGGTTCTGGGGTTTGAACCTGCATCCTCACGCATGCCAGGCAAGCACTGCAACCACTGAGCCACCATTCCAGCCCCTTAATATTAGTTCTAAAACAGAAACTGAACCCAAAAGGCAGAGTGTTTTACTAATTAAAACCCTATGTATTACACCTATGAATGGGAGGCACTGTCAAAATTCTGTCTAGCATACAGGATGAGGGGCTCCTAAAGACTTTGGGATTTTGGAGTGTTGTAATTGAATTTTCATTTAGTATTGTAGATACCAGTTTGGAGGGATGCCTGCAAAGGAGGACACGTAAGTGGCAGGGAAGAGAGAGACCTGAAAGCAGACCACAACAATAGGCACACACGGATGTAGATTAGGAGTCTCTAGCTAGACTAATGCATCCAAGTTCAAATTCTTTTTTTCCTTTCTTCTTCTTCTTCTTCTTTTTTTTTTCTTGGTACAGGTGATTTAACCCAGGGTGCTTAATCACTGAGCCACATCCCCAGCCCTTTTTTAAGTTTTTATTTTGAGACAGGTTCTCACTAAGTTGCTAAGGCTGGCCTTGAATTTGCGATCCTCCTACCTCAGCCTCCTGAGTCACTGGGATTACAGCATGTACCACTGCACCTGGATTGTAGTTTGGATCTTAAGGATTCCCCAAAGGTCTAGAGTGGCACTAAGAGAGGTGATGGAGCCTTTAGGGGGTGGAGACTTCAGAGTGGTCTTTAAGTCACTGGGTTGTTCCCTTCAGGTGGATCGTAGGACCCTGCTCACTTTTTCTTTTCCTTCTTTTGCTTCCTGGGTATGAAGTGAGTGGTTTTGCTCCACCACATGTTCCTGCCACAATGTGCCACACAGGCCCAAAGCAACAGGACTAACCAATCATGAACTGAAGACTGTGAGCCAAAATAACCTTTAATCTTTATAAATTGATAATGTGGGTATTGTTATAACAACAGAAAGCTAAGTAACAAAAATGTTGCTCCTAGGGGCTGGAGCGGTGGCTCGGTGGTTACCGTGCTTGTCTGGCATGCGCGAGGACACGAGTTCAAACCCCAGCACCACGTACACAACGAAGTGTCCAGGGAATGAAAGTCACATGAAAAACTAAATAAAGATTGCTTCTCTCTTTCAAAAAAAAAAAAATGTTGCTCCTCCGTTCCCATCTTAGAGGAAGATACAATCTAGAAACCTGAAGACCACCCTAATTCAATCCTCTCTCTCACCCCCTACTATTCATCTAGACAAGAGCACTGCACAATTTGGATTTGCTCACTTCTCCCCATGCCCAGAACCCCAAGCTACCCATCGAAGACATCTCAACGATTAATACGTGTTCCTTTCTAATTTTCCTATTTGCCTTCGTATATCTTCTCCATAGAAGTCAGTGTAAATGTTTAAAAATATAAAGTGGGGCTGGAGCGGTGGCTCAGAAGTTTCAGAGCTTGCCTGGCATGCGCGAGGACACGGGTTCAAACCCCAGCACCACATACACAACGAAACATCAGAGCAACAAAGGCCACATGAAAAACTAAATAAAATTGATTTTCTCTCTCTCTCACTGTCCCTCTCTCTAAAAAAAAATACAAACTCAATTATTACTCCTCGATTAAAACCTGGATTCTCAATGAACACAGAATAAAATCTAAATTCTTTTCCAGGATCTACAAGTCTTTACGTGCTCTGGCCTGTCACTCTTCCCCTTGCCCACATGGTCCTCATTTTGTTCCTTGACCTGGCCAGGGGCTTTGCTGCCTCAGGGACGTGTTCCACTTCACCCCAATTACAATTAGTTCTCCCAGTTCATACCCTCAGATCACTCACTGTAATTCAGTGTTATAAGTTATTTATACTGTGTCCCTACTAGATTATGGGTTTCAAAAGAAGATCCCACCAATTTTATTCAGGCACATTTATCCAGTGACACAGGCAGCAGGTTAATGAATATTTAATAGAAGTCAAAAGAGAGCCAGTCAACGCTTAGGAAGAATACCAAGAAGATGCAGCAGACGAAAACCAAGAGGAAAGAAATGTTTCCAGAAGAAAGTGGTAGTCAACACCCTGCTACAGGGAGGTAAACACAAAAGCAGGACAAGAGTGCATGTTGGTATTAATGGGTAGCATTCGACGGCCTTTAAGAATCAAAAGTCAAAAATCTTACCCTCAATGTTTTTAATTTCTTCCTTAATGATTTTCCTAAACTTTGACAGCATCTTAGAAGCTGATAGTATCTCCTCTTCTACAAACTGCTTCAGAGGATTTCCTTTGGGATTTCTTTTGAACTTCACAAAGTAATGAGCACCACTGTTACAATATTCTTCTAGCTGAATTCTGGGGACTTCCAGTTTAAACATAACGTCAAATTCATTAGGTGCAGAAATCTAGAAAACAGGAAAAACAGAACTGAGATGTTTGCCAGTGAATATGTTCCAAGCAATTGTAACTTTTTTTCTTGAAATTTTCAGTTGAAGTTCAACTTTTGTTTTTTAAAGAAAGAGAGGGACGGTGGGGGGGGGAGGGAATATCAATTTTATTTAGTTTTTTTTCATGTGGCTTTTGTTGCTCCAACACTTCGTTGCTCCAACACTTTGTTGCCTCCCCAAATCTGCTCTTCCATAAAAGCAGGCAGAAATCATCAAATTCAGCTTTTTCAGAATTCCATAAATTAACTAAAAGCTTGCAACAAACCAAAGAGGATTTATTCAAGAAAAAGAATGTTGGTGATCACAGCGAGCTTTGTAGCATTCCAACTTGCCCAGGTCCATCCGTAGCACCACAAACCCACTCTTGTTCCCACTGTCTGGCACTAACTCTCCACCAACGCTTATTCTGGCTTCCAACACCATAGTAAGTTTGCCTCCTTGAGAAAATGATATGAAAGGAATCATATACTATGCACCCTTTTAAATCTGATTTCTTTCATTCAACATTGTGAAATTCAACATTTTTTTGTGTTTATTGGCAGTTTGTTCTTTTTAACTCTATATAGCATTCCACTGAAGTAATGAAAAACAAATATATTCACTCATTCTTTTGATGGATATTTGGGTCATTTTCAGTCTTGTTTTGGTGTTGGGGATGGAATCAACGACCTCTAACCTGCAAGGCAAGTGCTCTACCACTGAGTATACTCCCAGTTACTCCAGTTTTTAACTATCACAAATAATACTTTTCTGAAGATTCTTGTATACATTTTTGGTGGATGTGACACTCATTTATATTGCATGTATGCTCAGGAGTGGAATTGTTGGACCAGAGAATAGGCATTTCTTTAACTTCAGAAGAAATTACCAATTTTCTAAAGAGGTAGCAACCATTTACCCTCCCGTCATCAGTGAAAGAGAAATTTCTGTTTCTCCCACATCTTCTCCAACACGTTTTGTTGTTGCTGTTATTTTCCATTTTAATCATCATCATGGCTTTAATTTGCATTTTCCTTATGATAATGATGTTCCACATCTTTCATGTGTATTGCTGTCCGTCTGTATTGAATACTGACCTGGTTGTTTGACTCTTTTGCCCAATTTTAAGTTGTTTATCTTTTTCTTTCTTTTTTTTGGTACCAGGAATTGAACCCATGGGTACTTTACCACTGAGCCACAATCCCAGGCCTTTTTTAAATATTTTATTTTGAGACAGGGTCTCACTAAGTTGTTTAGGGTCTCACTAAGTTGCTTAGGGACATGCTAAGTTGCTAAGGCTGGCCTCTGAATTGAGATCTTCCTGCCTCAGCCTCCAGAGTTGTGGGGATTACAGTCATGCATCACTATGCCCAGCCTGGTTTATCTTTCTCTTGTTGATTTGTATGAATCCTTTGTCAAGTATATTTATTATAAATATCTTCTCCCAGTTGTGGCTTGAGTTTTCACTTTCTCAATGGTATCTTTTGTGTGTGTGTGTGTGTGGTTCTCCTTTTTTTTATTGAGAAATTTATTTTTGAACAATCATATAAGTTTTTAATGAAATATAATATATATATAGATATAGAATCTATATATATACATATATAGATTCTGAAGATTAGATTTACCCCCAAGAGTGCCCCCCAATTACCCACCCTTATCCCTCCCCTCCCCTTCCCAAAACATCTCTAAAAACGTATTAGGTTGTAT